>PVLC010006397.1:17997-55974 GCA_004027655.1 Graphiurus murinus
AGCATTTGGGAGGCTGAGACCGGAGGATCCGGGTTCGCGGCCAGCCTCAGCTACCTAGTGAGGCACTCCGCAACTTAGTGAGACTCGGTTTCAAAATAAAGAATAAAAAAATAGGGCTGGGGGTGTAGCTCGGAGGTAGAATGCCCCTGAGTTCAATCCCCAGTACCGCAAAAAAAAAAAAAAAAAAAAAAAAAAAAATTCTTTAAAGGAAGTTTTATTTCCATGGAGATATAATTGCACTAAAATTTTAAAGAGAAGAGAAAAGGTACTTGTGTAGGTTTCTTTTTACTTAACATTTTTTGCAAAGTTTTTTTAAGGTATTCTGCTTATAAGAGAGAAGAAAACCTTTAAAATTAATTCCATTGCCTTAAGTACCAGAAATTTTGACTCAGACAAAGAAAGTTTGGTTATACTGATTAAATGAAATTAATTTAAGAGAGTAAGCTGATGCTTCCTTACAGTTTTGAATATATAACAATGAGGAGTTTTATTTTTCAGAAATGAATGCTAATTTTCTCTGAATTGGTATAGCAAATAATTCTAAGTTGGTTATTTATAAAACAGAAAACAATAGGCCCTTAGGAGTCATTCATTGGATAGTGAAGCTATTAACTTTTGCTTGACCTTCCTAATTTAAAGCAAACAAACTCTCAAATAGATTCTCTTTCATTGCACAGGCAATGTCTGATTTATAATCTATTTAACCTATGATGCAAAAATAGAATGCGAGTTCTAATTTTTCAGGTTTAGAATGTACAATTCGGTGCAATTTGAATGGCCATGTTTTTTAAAAGCAAAGGAATTGGGAGGGGGGGGATCTGCTATCATCACTGTACCTGAGAAGATTGCATTCTCATTTGAAAAAGATTTTCTGGGTCACAACTTACATCTATCAAAACACTCATTCTCCACCCTCCTAAACAAACAGTCTAAGAAATATAAAATTAGGAAAATTCTATCACTAGCCTTCATTGCATTTAACAATGAGCTCTTACTATCTTATACAAGTGACAGTTTAGAGCTGCTGTAGGAACATTTTCTTTTTCTGTGCAAGTGTCAATTTTCTCCTTCCCTTCTGCCAACAGAAGTTTCCAGGGTGTAGGACATTTCCTACACATGAGGTTCCATTTACACAGAAAGTTGAGGAGATAAATCATCAAAATGACAGAAATAAACCCTTTCCCAAAGCATGATATGGGCTCCTGGGAAGCAAACAAACTCTCAAATAGATTCTCTTTCGAGACGAGCAAAGCACCGTCCGTGTGGAGCCTAAACATGGAGGGCTGAGTTCCAGAGGAAGGGGAGATACAAAACGAACCTGCCTCTAGAGTCCCCGTGAACACACGTAGAAACCTAATCACCACTGTGCTGGTGTTGGGGATGGGGACTTTGGGAGGTGCCCAGGTCCTTAGGGTGGAGCCTTCATGATTGGGACAAACCTTTATAAAAGAACTGCAATGATCTGCCCCACCCTTCTGCCATGTGAGGACATCATGAGACAGCGCCATCTATGAGCCAGGAAGCAGGCCCTCACCAGACCCCGGATCTTTTGGCACCTTGATGTTGGACTCCTCAGCCTCAGAACAGTAAGCAGTAAGTTTCTGTTGTTTATAAGCCACCCAGTCTATGGCATTTTGTGACTACAGCCAGCTGGGGTTAAGATGCTGAGGAAGTGTGCTGTGTGCAGTCTGTCTGTGTGTGTGGACAGCTAGGAAGGAGTCCCTGTTTTACAAGGTCAGTGCAGCATGCAGAGGTCCAGATTACTCTCATCAGTGAAGATCTGTGGTTGTGTAGTCAGGAAAGGAAGTTTATAAGGTGTAAAGGTGATCATAGTTACGATGATGAGCAGGGTGGAGACTATAGCAGGGACCCCCCTACGCTCAACAAGAAGCTACTGCCAGTGGTGGGAACAGCATCCCTGGATGCTGGCCTCACAGAAAGAATGGGATTGATTGACACAGTACTAACTAAATGGAAAAATTGGGCTGCAGAGCAGGCTTAGCCATATCTAGCCTGGTGCCAGAGTGGCTTCACTATAAATGAGTCAAAGTTCCCCAGTCACATAGACTGTGGCTCAGACACTCTCGCTATCCTCAGACTGGATCATGGGGTTAGCAACAATCAGTGAGCAAGAAAAAAGAAAATATAGTGGCTACGAAAGTATTCTTTATCAAAAAAATCTAAAGTAAGCTTCAGAGAAAGAGTATATATATGAAATATATATTATATGACATATATATGAAAGAATATATTTTTGAGAATATTTTTGGCAAAAAAACCCAATGATTTTTGGGCAGCAACTGCTTTTTGCTCTCAATAACATTCAAGAAATGGGGCCTCCATCAAATAAGATGCACTGTAAGATGACAACAGAGGATTAAGTTGAAAAGTAAGTAGAATCATAGAGGGAAATAAGTGAGATATTGAAGAAATGTTTTAGAACTAAGCAGATCACATCAGATTTCCAAAATGCATTAGAATAATTAGGGAGCAGAATCAATCCAGCTAAAAAAATAAATTAATTTAGTAATGCAGAAGGCCGACTAGAAATTACAGGGGGGGGGAGGGAGGGAGGAAGGGAGAGAGAGAGAGAGAGAGAGAGAGAGAGAGAGAGAGAGAGAGAGAACACAAATAATACTGTCAAGGAAAGGAAAGAAGAATGTGGGAGATTTTATGGTCTTACAATGGAGACCCAATATGGCAATATGTAGTTCAATATGTAGCTAGCTTTTTTGTTTTGTCTTGTTTGTGTTTGTGTTTGTTTCTGCAGTACTAGGGATTGAACCCAGGGGCACTCTGTCATTGAGCCACATCCTCAGTTCTTATATTTTATTTTATATTTTCGACACAGTCTTGCTAAATTGCCAAGGCCAGCTTCAAAGTTGAAATCCTCATGCCTCAGCCTCCCGAGTCACTGGGATTACAATTGTGAGCCACTGAATCCAGCAGATTACTGGTATTTTAAAAGAAGATATCAAACCAAATGGAAGAAAAATAATATTTAAAGACATATAAAATTCCCTAGAAACCTAAATTTACCAATTAAAATAGTCCACTGGATGCTAGGCAAAGTGAAGAGTTTCAAAGACCAAACATGTCCTAGTGAAAGTTCTGAGATTTATATATAAATACAGAACTCTATCAATATCCAGAAAGAAGTTTACATTCAAAGGGGCAAAGGAAATGCAGACTGAACTCCGAATTATAATATAGCTGCTGTATTTTTTTATAATATAGATAGTAAAGTCAACGAAGCCACCCGTATCTATAGAGTTTTGAGAGATAAAAGTTGCAACCCCCAAATGCCTCATATAGCCAGACTGCCTTTCATCTGTCAAGAGCTGAGAAACACTTCAGAGATTCATGGGCACATACATATATCATCCAGATGTTTTTCACAGAGGGAAGAACACTCAGGTGAGCTTTATACAGCCCACCAGAATCATGTCACCTGGGAGTTTGTTAGAAATTCAGAATCGCAGGCCCCACCTCAGCCAGACTGACTTCGACTCTGCATTTTAACAAGATTGCCATGTGATTTATCTCTGTGTTAGAGTTCAAGAAGGACTGCTCTAGTAAACCAACCAAAGTGTAAAACTTTCCAATTAGTGAAGCCACACTTGAGGACTTCAGTGAGCATTTAAGTAGCAATAGAATTCAATCTTAGTAAGTGTATATTGAAGGTCTACATACACATATATATAACTACAGGACAGTTCTCCAGGTAGCCTTGGACCAACCTAGTCGCCCCCCCCCCCCACACTGAGCTCTCAAGAATAACTTTGTAGCCGGGCGTGGTGGTGCACGCTTGTAATCCTAGTATTTGGGAGGCTGAGACTGGAGGATCCCGGTTGGCGGCCAGCCTCAACTACTTAGTGAGGCCCTCTGCAGCTTAGTGAGACCCTGTTTCAAGTAAAGAATAAAAAACAGGGCTGAGAGTGTAGCTCAAGCTAGAATGCCCCTGGGTTCAGCCCCTAGTACAGCAAAAAAAAAAAGAATAGTACTGGATCTCATCTCTGAGACAGGGAAGAACTGCATGCAGTAGCCTGTACCTTGCTCCTGTCCCTCCCAGGGAATCTGACATCTTGAGCTGGATTGAAACTTTCTGGGACAACTCAGGTTTTGTTCCTGTCTCCCTTGGAAGCAGAATGTCTTTCAAAGCTTTAGCTCAGTGAGTCTCTTAGCTCCTGAGGTACTGTATGCAGGGAGGGATACCCTCAAACTGTGGAGCAAGTAAAGCATGCACTGTAAAGGCTTCATCTATTGTGGACAGAGATTTCTTGAGCCTTGGGAAACTGGCTCACAATGGGCCTCAGGCTTCATTCCATCCTTGGCTGCCCATCTCTAAGTGGTAAGTCTGATTTGTGTCACTTGTTACATTTGAATGTGTTCTGTCTCAGCAGACTCAAACAAGGTAGTAAATTGTAGAAAAACTGCTTTGCAAAAACACAAAACATAAAATAGTAACCTGAAAACAAATGTCCAAGATCTAAAACAAATACAGAGGAAGAAGGAATAGATGATAAGAAATAAAAGGAGCCTATTGTGTTATCTGATTTGAAGATGTTCAATACACTTCTCAGTTTTGAGATGTTTTATTCTCAGTTTGTAGACAAATATATGTATATTCAATGATGGTCTTGAAACTTTTTTTTTTTTTTTTTTTTTTTTGCAGTACTGGGCATTGAACCCAGGGGCATTCTATATCTGAGCTACATCTCCAGTCCTATTTTTATTCTTTATTTTTGTAACAGGGTCACACTAAGTTGCGAAATGTCTCACTAAGTAGCAGAAGCTGGCCTAGAACCTCCCAAGTACTGGGATTACAGTGTGCACCAACACACCCAGCTTCCTGAAACTTTTAAAGGAGAATAATACCCAAAATACAAATGAGTTATGTAAGAACATACTTCCGAGAGAAAATTCACATAATGTAAAAAAAAGAAAAAGAAAAAATGAAGAATGAATTGGAACACTGTCTTTGTAAAAAAAAAAAAAAAGTTAACTGCTTTGACTGCTTTGTCTCTTGATTGATTTTATCGTGTGTGTGTGTGTGTGTGTGTGTGTGTGTGTGTGTGTGTGTGTCCTATAATTTTTTCATTGAATGCTGGACATCATGTACAGAATAATTGACACCAAGGTAAATAATGTTTGTTTGTTTGTTTGTTTGTTTTGTGGTATTGGGATTGAAGCCAGTGACATTCTATCTCTGAGCTACACTCCCATTCCTATTTTATTTCATTTTATATTTTGAAACAGAGTTTTGTTACATTGCTAAAGGCTTCTCTAAGTTGCTGAGGCTGGCTACAAACCTATAATCTTCCTGTCTCAGCTTCCCAAGTACTGGGATTACAAGTGCACCGCCACGCCCAATTGGTAAACAGTATTTATACCTATAGACCAGCATGCCTCCTGCACTAGGCAATTGGGGTTGGGAATGTGATATCCTGAGACACTGCATTTTTCCTGAGTAAATCAATTCATGATTTGAGGTTGGTTTGAGTTTTATCATTGCTATGATGAATTTAGTACATTATTGATTTCCATTCCTCTAGTATTACCTTGTGCTAAGGGAGGGGAGTGGGGTTCAGGGGGTGTTTTTTCAATGCTCCTGCCCCACTTTCAGTCCCCCCGGGTGCCTGTGCCTCTCTCCACGCACTTGCCCCCTCCCCAAGAAGTAGACTGCTCTTGCTTGTGACCTGGTGCTTAGATGGAAGACGGAAGCTCAGTTCTCTTTGGTCCTGGTCCAGCTTCGGTTCTAGGCAGCCCTTGTTTGCCTACGTATTAGGGATGGGGCTTTCTCAGTGGTCCTGACCCTCTTCTCAGTGACAAACAAACTACCTGTGGTGAGTCTTGTATGGAAAACCTCCTTGCCCCTTCCCCAGATGCAGGGGATCTCCATGCATATTACCTGTGATCCTGGTCTCAGAACTGTTCCTCGCTCTTTCTTCAGGGATAAAGGATGTTACTATTTCTTTTGCCCTTTGACAGGCTTCCCTATTTTCACCAGAGCCCCTAGCACCTACAATTACTTTTATATGGTGCGGGTGGGGCAGAGTAGAGAATCTAGTTAGGGTTCTGTGTCTTCCCTGTAACAGCAGCTTCTCCCCATTTTCCAGATCTGTTTTTTGCCGCCAAAGTTCTCTTGGTCTGCTACTCTGTACCCAAGCATTCTCATGAGCATTCCATGGAGTCCCATGGAGAAGATCCTGCGTGTGAGTGCAAATTCCTTTTATGTTTGTAATTCTCAGGGATTCTGTGCTCTCATGCTGGCCATGCTTGGCCTTTCCCAATTCCTGAGAAAATTTGGCTGAACTCTTACCCACTTATGTGGTCCTAGTGTTTCTTCTTGTGACGGGCAACAGGGGAGTCAGTGCTTGTATTTCATCTTTCCTCAAATGTGCCTGAATTTCCTTGAATTCAAGACAGCTGGCTGCCTGTGCCTCAGCTCTCTAGCAGGTTCATGAGAAGTTACAGTGTCATAGTTTCTCTTTTGTTGTTGTTGTTGTTGTTAAAGCGGGGGAATACTATATCCTTTCCACATCCTGGGTGGATCACAGATGGTTTTAAATGTTTAACATGTAATAATCTGTCTCTTCCTCACATCAAATCTCTAAGGTCTCCATTTCACAGATGAAGAAACTTAAGCACAGAAACATTTAATTACCTAAAGCCACATAGCCAGAAAAGCTAGAGCCGAAGTTCAAACCTAGGTTGTCTGATGCCTGAGGCTATGCCATGAACCACTAAAATATACCTGGGCATACATACTTGGGCATAGCACACAACTCTAATCCCAGTACTTGAGAGGCTGAGGCAGGAGGATCACAGGTAAGAGGCAACCTTGGCAACTTAGACCTTGTTTCAAAATTTAAAAATAAATAAATAAATTTTAATGAATAAATATTATTTTTTATTTATAAAAAATAACCTAGTAGTTCACTCTCCAGTACCGTCATAAAATACATCACCATGCACAGTATGCCTGGTCTGAACCTGTCACTTTTATTAACACAGTTCTCTCCTAGATGACAATAGTTTGCTTCCAATGGTTTACTATTATAAACAATGCTGCAATGAAATTGTGAAGCTATCTCCCCCAAATAAAGTCCTGGATCTGTTGTTGGGTCAAAAGGTATACTTATTTAAATTTAAAATACTTATCACCAAATAGCAACTAGGAGTTGTTTTTGAAACTAAACTTAAACTATTTTCAGTTACAAAATTTCAAAAGTGATATGAAGACATGCTTATTGCAAAAAAAAAAAAAAAAGAAAAGAAAGAAATGCAAATGTTTGTTGCATGGTAAAAAGTCTTTACCCATGATGCACTGCAGTCTCACTCTTTTTCTTGTACCAACCACTATTGTCATTTAGTACGAAAAGTGGGTAGAACCTGGAGAGGCAGAGAGGAGAGGATTTCAAATAGAAAGCATGGCACGAGCGCAGACAGAGAGATGAAGATGAACACAACATCTGTCAGGAACAATAGGCAAACCAGCCTGTCTGGAGCAGAATTACACAATGCAGGAGACAAGTTTGCAGGTCGAGAGTGCTGTGAAAGCCAGGCAGAGGATTTGTGGTGTGACATAATTGGAAGTATAGAGCAATTCTTTATTTGGGGATAGAGCTGTGGCATGCTAAGCCTACTGTCTCAAGATGATCCCGCTCAAGAGAATTGCACATTGTTCAGATGGAAGCTCAGGGAGCCAGCAGTCACAGCCAAGCCCCTGGGGAGACAGTGTAGGCTGGAACTGGCGAAGGCCTGAGATTCACAGTGGTCTTAACACAAGAGGAGAAGGCATGGTGCTGTAGTTTGGATCTTAAGTGTAGCCCACCCAGTGATCCATGTGTTAACGGCTCAGTGCACAATCCACGGCCTACGGGAGGTCCTTAGGTCACTGCAGGTGTGCCCTCAAAGGGGATAGTGGGAACCCTGACCCTTCCTCTTCCTCTCTCTTTTGCTCTCCAGCCACGGGATGAGCAGTTATGCTTTGCCCTGTGTTCCTGCCACACCAACCAAAGCTCGGTTGCTGTGATTAAACTCTACATCAGTTTGGTCTTTGGGGCCCAGTTCAACCAAATCCATGGTGTCCACAAATTTTATTTAACAAAATCAAGTCCGTAAGTATAAACTGGAATTGCCCAGAGAAAAGCAAGATCTATCAGTAGGTTTGAAGCAGCTGTTCATTCCTTTCTCTCCGAAACAGTTCTACTCTTGGCGGTTAAGACAATAGCAATTAAGTTTTCCTCCTGCCTTCCTGGATCCTCCTTGCTAGTCTTTTCCTCCTGTTCCTCCTCATCTTCTGGTCTTCAAAACAGTGGGGTGCCCCGGGGCTCAGCCCTTGAACCTCTTCTCTATGCTCTTATAGTACTGCATCCTGTCTCATGGTTTTGTTATTATTTTTGTTATTATTGGTGCTGGGTATTGAACCCAAGGATAGGGATATCCTACCTTTGAGCTACACCCCCAGGCCTATATTATTTTTTGTTTTTGAAACAGGGGCTTGCTAAGTTGCTGAGAGTCTTGCTAAGTTGCTTAGGCTGTTCTGGAACCTGTGATCCTCTTGTCTCAGCTGTGTGTGTGTGTGTGTGTGTGTGTGTGTGTGTGTGTGTGTGTGTGTGTTGTGCAAGCAAGGACATCTTGTCTTATGGCTTTAAATTCCACCTTCATGATAATGATTCTCAACTGTATATCTAGCCCACATCTCTGCCCTGGACTCAAATACTCAAGTGCCTGCTCCATGTATCTGCCGACGGCTCCGATTTACTCTGTTCAATATTGAGCAGTTGACTAGTCCCTGCAAACCTCTTTCCCATCCCAGTCAATGACAGCTCAGCCCTCCTAGTTGCTCTGACTAAAAGCCTCCAAGTCATCCTTAACTCCTCTCTGTCTCACAACCCTCAGCCCACATCTGCTCATTCAGCAAACCCGGTTGGCATTTACATCAAAACAGAGGCAGAATTTGGTCACTGGTCCTCACCCTAACCCTCCACCCTGCATGAGTCACCAGCATCTCTGGCTGAGATGACACGATTGCTCCTACTCTGTTGCCTGACATCTGCCCTCACCGTAGTTCTCAGAGTGATGCTGCCGATCTGGAAGCCTGATCAAGTGATGTTTCTGCTGACCACCCTGCAATGACATCCCTTCTCATTCATGACTGCCAGAGTGCTCCCTACGAGTGGCCCTGTCCTGTGCCCACGAGCTCTACGTCCTCTTCTAATCCTTGCCCCTCCATCCTTTGCACTCTAAGTCCTTTGCAGCTCTGATTCCTGGGCTGGAACACTCTCCCATCAAATTGTCACATGTGTTATCTGCTTACTTCCCTCTCGTCTTTACTTACAGTCCAATGAACCCTTCCACACCCTGATACTCCATCAGAACCCTGACACCCCACCCACTGTCTTGCCTTGTGTTTTCTCTTTAGCATTTACCATAGCTAACAAAGTCTTTATTTATTTTTACTTTGTCTTTTGTTATTTATTTATTTATTTTACTTTGTCTATTATTACCAAAATTCCAGTAAGGCCAGGATTGTTGTTTATTTCAGTTGTGGTTGAATCCTCAGTACCTAGAATAGTGCCCAGTACAAACTAGATTCAATAAATATTTGTTGAGCAAATTACCTTGCAATTAAGTATGCAAAATAGAGGTGTTGGCCAGGCATGTTGGCACATAGCTATAATCTCAGTACTTGGGAGGCTAAAATAGGAGGATCACAGGTTCAAGGCCAGCCTCAGCAATATAATGAGTACTGAGATCCTGTTTCAAATTAAAAAAAAAATTAAATTAAATAGGGTTAGGGCTGTAGCTCAGAGGTAAAATGTCCCTGGATTCAATCCCTGGTATCCCCCTCCCCCCCCCCACACACACAAAGGATGAAGATTTTGCAGCTAGAGCAAGTAAAAGTGACCGGACATTCATACTTTTGTGGGAAATACGACCTGAACTTCACATAGCATTTCACAAATGTTCTTCAGAGCATCTACAACACAAGAGACACCACAAAAAGGAATCCAGGGTTAAATAGTTTGAGAAACTACATAGGATATCTTTGGGGATTCAAAGGGTGCATTCACATATAAAGCTCCAAGAAATCCTTTACTAAATAAATTTTTATCTTTTTCTTTCTTCCTTCCTCCTTACTTCATCTGGTCAATTGCTAAGTATTCTTCAAGACTTGGTGCATAAACATTTGACATTCTTTCAGGTTGATCATCTTCATTGCACACCTTCCCTGTCTTTGTGGCATTTCCTACCTAACCTTCTCAAGTTAGAATAGAGCACAGACTCCTTGGCCCTAAGGCCAACTTCCAGAAGCAGGGGTCATGCAAACATCATTCCTGCAATGGTGGCGGCAGGGTGGAGGTCCTACTAATTGTATCCAGTGTCCTGTACCAGAAGCGGGACAGACTTTGCAACCAGAAGCAGTAGTGCTGGTGACTCCATCTGAGCAGTTGTATACAACTTGAGGATTGTTCCTGGCTGTTCTGTCTCTGTTGAAACCCAATGTTCATCAAATATGTTTGTTCGAGTCAGAATCCTTCTCTTAGGAAAATCCTCACTAACTTCTAACCAATACCAGTATTCATCAGTGGTCCCCTCTTGGTTCTCCAGTCCAGCTATGGCCTTCTCCAAGAGCACCAGGGACAAAGATCCTGGCTCTGCATCATCTGATCCCAGGGCCTCTCAGCCCTGGGATTCAGGCCAGGGCATCTGTATTGCTTTTGAGATCCAAGTGATTCCAACAGGCAGCCAGCATTGAGAACTGCTGGGTTAGTTAAACCATTTTCTTGGATTCTAAATTTGGAATAGTGTTCTGGGGTGTAAGCAGCTATCAGGAGCTGGCTTGGAGCACTGTGAGAGAAGTGTGTGCCAGGGCTCAGGTAGAACATCACAGATCCACAGCCAAGGCCATCAGTGTTGACTGGCAAGGCCAAGGGAAGCATGAAATGCTTAGTGTGCAGCCTTCATCCTCAGTAGGAAGTCTCTCTTGTCTCAAACCCAGAGGCTGATGGTCAAGAGTCTGCATCAGGCTCTTGGCCCAGCACCCAGAGCACTGTGGGAGAATGGCAGAAGAGCTTCCTTAACTGCATCCAGCAGACAGAGAGCTGGGAGAGTGATGGGGCCAGAAGAAGAGCCAGCACGGGCAGCCAGAGCCAGGTTTACGTGGACTTTGAGGAATAACACAGCCCACTGGTCACAATCACTCATCAGAGGAACTCTATCCCCCACCGCACCCCCTGCCCCGAATAGATCCCACGTGCACTTTGAAAGCTTTTATCTCCCGAGTGCCTGGATCTATTATGTTATAATGTGTTTTTGTGTGCCTATTAATTATTTAATAGGCTGTGTTGTCCAAGAGCTTATGTGGGTAGTGAGTAAATATCAACTTTCCATTAGCCATTTTAAAAGACTGAAAATAGGTCTGTTGCCCTGGGTGACTCTGGGCTGGAAAATGGCTTTGCTCTCTGTCTTCACATTGTTTCTGACGACAGCAATCCTCTACCTTTGCCCATGTCTCAACAATCACATCTGGACAGCCACAAAAGCTCATCGAGAAAAACAGTTTCTCTTCTGCTTTAGAGGCACCCTCCAGAATATTCTGACAAAGTTAGAACCGCAGGATGTTATTTTCAGTATCTGCCTTAAAGTATCACTTTTAGCCCAATAATAACTCAGGGTGCACCTGTTAGAAATGCTTCAAACGGTAGCATTTCCATTTCTGGAATTTTCTGTGGGGTTCTCCTTTCAACGTGACAACACATTGGGGGGGGTTGTCTGTGTTACTCTTGGGAGATGGAAAATGAAATCAGTAGTTCCTCCTGCATCTGTTCTCATAGTGTTCAGTGTGTGTGTGTGTGTGTGTGTGTGTACACCCAGGAGTGTTCTACCTCCCAGCTACATGCCCATCCCTATTTTATTTTGAAACAGGGTCTTGCTAAGTCGCTGTGACTGGCCATGAACCTGTGGCCCTCCTGTCTCAGTCTCCCAAATATCGGGATTCCAGGCATGCGCCATCATGCCAGGTTTCCTCCTGCCTCTCTTTTAGGATGACGCCTGTGATCATATTCAGGGCCCACCCAGACAAACCCAGGGAAATCTCCCCATTTTGAGATCCTTAATATAATCACATCTGCAACATCTCTTTTGCCTTCTAAAGTAACAATCAGAAGCTCTAAGGATCAGGACCTTATCTGAGCGGGACTTTATTCTGGAGGACTAGCCTTTGCTAAGCAGGGAACATTTACTTCTCTGGGGAGGGGAAGGTGCTGTGGAGGAGTGTACTGATCTGCCAGTGGAAAGATGAGAGAGAATTATGAAGCAAAATTGATGGCCGAGAGGGATGGCAATTAAAGGGGTCTGGGGAAGTACAGGGGAAGCAGAAACATCCAGAAAGTGGGACACCAGACTGCCCATGGAAATGTGGCCAGTTTCAGGGCAGCACTGAGCAGGGCAGACTGCTTTGAGGCTGATCTTGATGACTTTGAAGGGAAAGTGCTGCTTGATTGTGTGATTTTTCTCCAGCTCAGTTTGGCTACACAGTTAAAAATGTGGTGCCTTGCTTAATCCTAGGAGGTGGCCCAGAAAGGCTTCAGGGAGCCCCAAGAGCTGTTCTGACCGCAGACTCCAAGGAGCCCTGCTTGCTATGTCACAGCTTCAAGGACATGTCCAGATCACAAGGCCAGTTGCATTATAGTCAACATAACAGAACTCCCATCATGTCCTTGAGGGTCCCAGACTAAGAAAAACCCAGGGGACATGCCCTGCAGGGTCTCAGCCATACAGACTATAAAGAGGATGCCTCCCTCTGTCTCCTTGCTGTCTTGGGGGAGCAGTCTTGTGGCTCTTCCCAAGTCTTTTCTCTCTCCCTCAGGGGCCAGTCTTGTGAAAACATCCAGAGCCTGCCACCCCAGCCCTAATGTGAATGATTTCCTTTTAATAAAAATCTGTCTGCTTCTTTACTCTTTGTCTTGGAAATTCTTTTCCAACCCACATCTGTGCCATGATTAAAAGCACAGGGGAAGCAGAGAGATGGAGCCCACCAGCATTTCTGGGAGATCGTGGCAAGGTAGTAAGTGAAGGATGAGAATCCACAGGTCTTATTTGGTCCAGAGGAAGGGGGGACGTGGCAGTTGGATGCACTGTGAGAAGGTGGCAGTATCTACAGCTCAGGTGTCATGATGAGGGGACCTGTTGCAGGAGCAGATTTTCTAGAGCAAGTCAACTGTAAGCCAAGGAGGCCTGGCAAAGTAGGGTGCCTTCTGTGCTACTCAGCTTTCTATCATTGTAACAAACACCTGAGACAAATAAACTTATAAAGAGAAAGGGTTTATTTTTGGCTCACAGGTTTGGAGGTGCCAGTCAATGTTCAGTTGGCCTAATTGCTTTTAGATCTACAGTGAGACAGCACATCATGGGAGGGGTGTATGGCAGAACAAAATCAGGAGCAAAGGAGAAAAGCAGGTTGGATCCCACAACCTCTTTCAAGGGTACGCCCCCAAAGGCCTAAAGATCTTCCACTCAGCCCTATCTCTTAAAGGTTCCACAGCCTTCCAATAGCTCCACCCTAGAGAGCAGGCCTCCAATACACGTGCCCTTTGAGGACATTCGAGATGCAAACCAAAGGGATTGGGATGTGGCTCAGTGGTAGAGCATTTGCTTCTCATGCACAAGGCCCTGAGTTTGAGCCCCAGCATCACAAAAGTAAGTAAGTCAAGATCCAAACCCTAGTCCCTTTACGTTAGACTTTGGAGATGGTGCATATTCTGGTGATGCGGTGTCCCTTTAGAAGGGAGTTACTGAAGGACACACAGATGGATCATCCACCTAAATGCTGAAGATGCCCAGAATGAAGGCAGGTGAGGAGCGACCAAGAGGTTTGGGAGTCAGGAACCACAGTCTTTATTAAATGATGTGGAGTGACCTAGAAAAAATGACAACAACTGGAAGGGCAGTGGGTACCATACTTAATGGCATCATTGTAACAGGAACTGAGGATTTTGAAGCAGAAATGATTTGGAAGGTGCGATGAGGAACAAGGAAGGCACCTGCCTTCCTTCCTGTCTCTGAGGGACTCAAAACATGAACGATCAAGTAGCCAATGCTCTAGAGGGGTCCTGGAGCTATAATCTATTAAGATAAAAACAGATGATGCATAAGAAGAGAGTATGTGATCCTTTGCCAGAATTTCCAATAGCATAGGTTTGGGAAGTCTGAGGCTTTGGGAGTATACAAATTCAAGTCTAGCAATTACTGATTATTAGAGAGAATCCCTGGATTTCTAGCAATGAGTATGTTTCACTGTATACCAGACATGATGGGACCACATCACTGGAAGGCCTGGAATGGTGGACCACGGAATTTGCTTTTTACCCCATAAGCCAAGGCCATGGGGGCAGCAGTGGTGTGTTAATCACACTGAACAGCAAACCGTCATGGTCAAACGCAGATTTTAGGAAAATTAATTTTTGAGGAGACTCTTAGAAAGCTACTGCAAGGCCAGGTTTAGGGGTCTGTTCAGCGAGTGAACACAGAATGGTGGGAAGAAATGATGGTTGCGGGAAATGTGACTGCTTTGAATTTGGTGACCCAAGGGAAAAAAAGAGGCATGTGAGGGATGCCACCTGTATTTCAAGCTTAAGTGGTTGGAAGAATAGGTTTTGGAGAGGAATGGATGGGTTTGGTGTTAGGCTAACCATGGTGAAAGGTCTAAAATGCATTGCCGATAAGCAAGGCCTCAGCAGGATCCCAGGAAGCCACTTGGAGATTTTCCTTAAATAAGCTTCAGATCCTCGGGACAGGGGTGGAACCTTTGATCACCGTCTGCCCTAAGGTGCATTTGCACTGGTGTGAGACCATTCAGCTCAGCTTAGCTAGAGCAGGGCTGTTGCCTGCGTTTTTGTAACGATGGTGACAATTGGAGGCTGGCTGGTCAGTGCTTCAAGGAGGAGTTGTTCGTGTATACCGGAGGTCCCTTTGCCTTCCTTCCCATCTCTCCTTCGAGTGAAGGCAGGGCAGGGATCACAGGCAAGTTCATCTGGGTCGCGATTTCATCACACCGTCGAGCCCAGATTCAAAATCACAGTTCAGATCTGACCAAGAAATGTGACTCACCCAGGTGCAAACCCCACCCGCGTTTGCCCAATTCCCTACGTTGTGCTGACAGCAGCGCTTTTCTTCCTTTGGTCTTAAGTCCCGGGGTCCTTCTATGTGCTTCGCTGAGCCAGGCTGACGTGGCTCGCTGTGGGGCCTCTTCCTTTATCCACGTTCAGAGTTGTTGTGAGCCCAGAGGGCACTGGGGGAAAAGGCTGGTGAGGGGCCTGAATTTGGGGAGGCGCAGGAGCCCCGCGGGATTAAGGGGAGCGGTTCGGGGAGGTGCAGGCGGCGGCGTCTGGAAGGGCATCCCGAACCCCGCAGCCGGGCTCCTACTTCCGCGCGGGGCGAGGGCGGGGCCTCCGCTGAGGGCGGGGCTTCCAGGCGGGGCGGGGCCTCCCGGCGGGCGGGGCGGGGCGGGGCGGGCCGCAGGGGGCGGGCGCGGGCGCGGGCGAGGGGACCCGCCGCCGCGGCGAGAGCGCGCCCAGCCCCGCCGCGATGCCCCCGCGCCCCGGACGCCTCCTCCCGCCGCCGGCCCGGCTGCCGGCCCTGGCCGCGCTGCTGCTGCTGCTGGGCTATGGCGGCGGCGGGCGCTGGGCTGCCCGGGCCCAGGAGCCGGCGGCGGACGGGCCCCCCGCGGCCGATGGCGGGGACGAGCAGGACCTGCACGCCAAGCACCTGTACACGGCCGACATGTTCACGCACGGGATCGAGAGCGCCGCGCACTTCGTCATGTTCTTCGCGCCCTGGTAACTGGCCGCGCGGCCCTGCTCCGGGCTGGGCCGGGCCGGGCGGGCGTGGGCGCGGGCTGGGGGGCGCCGGGCGGGGGCCGCGGAGGGGGCGCGGCGCGCTCGGGCCGGGGCTGGGGGCCGGGGGCTGGGGGCCCGGCGCGCCGAGGTCGGAGCCTCGCAGCTGACGTGGCGCTCGGCGGCCGGGGCGGTGCGCGGGAGGGGGCGGTCCCCGGGGTCGAGTCGGGCAGAGGCCGCTCCGCCCCTGCCCCGCGCTGCCAGCCCTCCCCCGCTGCCCCGGGACTGGAGCGGAGGGCCAGGTGGGGTCGTCCCTCTGCGAGGCCGCCGGAGCCCAGGCGTCCCCCTGCCTGTCCCTTGCAGGTCCCACCAAACTTCCTGTGCTGGCCGGACACGGCGGCCTGCCGGTGGGCCACGTGCACTCCCCAGACAGATTTTTCCTGCTGGCCCCGCTGGCAGCTCGCTGAACTCTTTTAGACTTCGGGTAAATCACCTTTGAATGGGTTTAATTAAAAAATAAAAACCCACCAAGGTGTGATTTCCCTCGTATGTTTTGTGGGTAGATTGGGGAGGGGTAGCCCAGGCAGACGGGGACTCCCTTGCTACCCCACGAAGCCGACCGTAGTGAAAATTTTGGGGACCCCACTGCAGCTCCAAGTGGATGTGATCTGTGTTTTCAGTGGCCAGCGACTCAAGGCTGACCTCTGTCACCTCCTATCTGATCTGTTGGGGTCAGGTCTGTTAAAAGTGTGGGATGGGAAATTTCCTGTACTTCCTACTCAGGTTCTCTAGTGGAGGTTTCTAAGTGGACCTCCATGCTATCCAGAGACCTTTACCCTGGGAATTTATCTAGGACAGATGTACACGCAGTACTTTGCTGCTGGGGCCTAGATTCCCTAAGGAAGGGAAGTTCTCAGGGGCCAGAGCAGAAAGCCATAATCTTGGGGCGCAAGGTAGTTTGAGATGGCCGGATGGGCTGCTGTGCTTATTGCAGGATTTAGTGTTGGTCCCAGAGCTCAGGAGAGACTTGCTAGAAAAAGAGACGCTGGAAGAAAAAAGAAATTCAGAAGTTATGTCTTTGAAGAGAGCGAAACTTTTTTTCTCTTTACCCCACAGTCAGGCTATTATATTTCAGCTCATTTGGGGTTAAACCAGTTCGGGGGGGGGGCAGTATGGTTCATAAAGATCATTTATTAACAATGTATGCATGGAATACATTGTGTTTCAAATTCCTAAGAACCAACTGACTTAAATCTTTAGAACTACCAAAGGTATAGAAAATACTTGTTAGCATAAAACCAGTGAATGTTAATAGTTACTTTGTGCCAGAGTATTCTCAAAGTAAAGATCCCAATTACGTATACTCTTATACCTAATTGGAGCCAATTCCATAGGAAAAATGTCTGCAGTTTAATTTTTCTCAAAATTTTAAAATAAAGATTGACATGCAGACGTAGTAAGTCCCCTGCAGTGCTAATGGAGTTTTAATTTTGGAATATCTGCAGTAAATAACAGCTAGTCCTGGAGTGAGAGAAGACTGTTCAGTCTGGTTAAGAGGCATTAAGCTAATTCTTTTTCTGTCATATGTGGTCATGGACATTTATATGATGCTCCCAGGAAAAGTAACCATTCATGATTTGTTGACTTCTAATAGTCTACTACAAATATTTATATAGAGATGTGTGAATTTCTATGATGAGCTTCTAAAGTTAGTTTTGTTTTGTTTTATTTTATTTTAGGTACTGGGGATTGAACCCGAGACATTCTACCTCCAAGCTACACCCCCCAGCCCAATTTTATATCTTATTTAGAAACAGTGTCACACTAGGTTGCTGAGAGCCTCCCTAAGTTGCCAAGGCTGTCCTTAAACCTGAGATCCTCCTGTCTCAGCCTCCCAAGAACTGGGATTACAAATGTGTGCCACCATGCCGGACAAAAGTTAGATTTTTAAAAGAGCATTTGGAGCTTACATAGAATACAATGCTCTTCCCCCTTCTCAACACACACACACACACACACACACACACACACACACACACACACACACACACTTCTTTCCCATTTCATAGGCTGTGGAAATATTGGAAGTCCATGTGTGATCTGGAGTCAAGGACACTATGTAACAAACACATTGATCTTTGTGTTTTTGCCCTGAACTTGGCAGCTATAGGATTGTCCTACTGCAGTAGATCTTGTGCCAACATCAAGTCGCAGCTTCTCTTAAGGACAGTTTGTGGGTCACACTGAACCTGGTGGCAGTAAGGTCAAGGTTAGGACAAGGTAGTTTTGCTCTGTTACTTGGGCATAGGCTACCTTCTGAATACAGCTGGCTGTCCCAGAGTTGTGTTATGTAGCCTCAGTGGCCCCAAACCAGAGATTCCGACTAGAGAGCACCTGTGGTTCCCTCCATCACTGCCACTTGGGGGTGGGGAGTGCAGAGGGAATATATCCAGCTTGGTAATGGCCAGGATAGTTAGTTTTGATTTAATGGCCAGTGAACTTATTCATTCTTTGTTGTTTTGTTATTTTGAAGTACTGCGGATTGAACCCAGGGCCTTGCACATGCTAGGCAAGCAGTGTACCACTGAGCTACATCCACAACCCTTAAAAAAAAATTCTTTTTGAGACAGAGTCTTGCTAAGTTGCCCAGACTGGCCACACTTGTGATCCTCCTGCCTCAGCCTCCTGAGCAGTTATAGTTGTGTGCCACTGCACTCAGCCTGTGAACTTTATCTTCATTCTTAACCTAGTCTTGTGTTTTCACAAGAATATTTGTCAAGGATGCAGAAGAGTTGTAAAGTTCTAAAGAATTTGGATTTGTCCTTACAATCTTCCAAAAAGAGGGAATGATGTTATATTTGAGGCTCTTATAAAGTGGGGATTCAGCCGGGCATGGTGGCGCACGCTTATAATCCCAGTACTTGGGAGGCTAAGACTGGGAGATCCAGGTTTGCAGCCAGCCTCAGCTACTTAGTGAGATCCTGTTTCAAAATAAAGAATAAAAAATAGGACTGTGGGTGTAGTTCAGAGGTAAAATGCCCCTGGGTTCAATCCCCAATACCATACACACAAAAAAATAAAAATAAAAATAAAGTGAAGGTTTTTGTAGCTAGCCAAGAGACTGTTGTTCAGGGAGGACATATCAACTTCTTTTTTTTTTTTTTTTTTTTTTTTTTGCTGTACTGGGGATTGAACTCAGGGGCATTCTACCTCCGAGCTACACCCCCAGCCCTATTTTTTTATTCTTTATTTTGAAACCGAGTCTCACTAAGTTGCGGAGTGCCTCACTAGGTAGCTGAGGCTGGCCGCGAACCCAGATCCTCCGGTCTCAGCCTCCTGAATGCTGGGATTACAAGCGTGCGCCACCACGCCCGGCGACATATCAACTTCTTGAAGCTGACTTAATTGCTACCTCTAAATGCTGATTTGTTTGTTTATTTATTTATCATTTTTGTGGTACTGGGAATTGAACCGAGGGCCATTCTACCTCTGAGTTATACCCCCAGTCCTATTTTATTTTTTTTATTTAGAAACAAGGGCTTGTTAAGGTGCTGAGGCTGGTCTCAAACCTGCAGTCCTCCTGCCTCAGCCTCCCAAGCGCTGTGATCACAAGCGTGCACCACCACTCCTGGCTTAGATGCTGCTTCTTGCAGTCATTTGCCAGAAGAGACTTAACACAAATTTTACTGAGAAATTATTTGAGGAAGAACTCACAATTGTAAGTGCTGGGTATTCTTGTAAGCAAGCATTTTTCATAAAGACCACTTAAGAAAGCAGTACAGCAAGTACATTGTAGACAAGAATACCATACTTATTAGTTAAGTGGGGAAAAAAAGCCAAACAAACAAAACTGGAAACAACCCATATGCTATAATGTTATGTGATTGTACTTGAAGCCTAGGGGTACAGTTTCCAGTGTTGCCTCATTCAGAATTCAAGTGCAGCACTGTAAATAGCTGAGAATGCAGGGTGGTCATCGGCTCTGTCACTCTGGGAGCAGAGCTAGCTGAGAAGGATGCTGATTCTATCATGGAATATGAAGTATGGCTTAAAGCCATAATCCCGATTAACAGATTATTTTAAGTGATAGGTGGTTTGAAAATGTATATAACTAGCTGGGCATGGTGCCACACGCTTGTAATCCCAGTACTCGGGAGGTTGAGACCAGAAGATCCGGGTTTGCAGCCAGCCTCAGCTACTTAGTGAGGCCCTCCAAACTTAGTGAAACCCTGTTTCAAAATAAAGAATAAAAAATAGGGCTGGGGCTGTAGCTCAGAGGTAGAATGCCCCTGGGTTCTATCCCCAGTACCACACACACACACACACACATACACACACACACACAAAATGTGTATATAACTAAATTCCCACAATGAATATTGTAAAGATGTTTGATTTTATCTGCTCTAGGAGGTTGGGTGGCCACAAACTCTTTTTTAGAAAGTGTATTTATATATTTACTTATTAGCTTCTTATTGAAGAAAATGCAAGTTTCAAGGTTGCCTTGCACGTGTGCGTATTTGGTTAAATGGTAGAGGAGACCTGACAAATTAATAAAGCAACGTTTATAACAAGAAGTGCTAAGCTGATGCTGCACAGGGACAGCAGGGGAGATTTCCAGAGGAGAAAAAGAGAATGGGAACCAGACAGCCTGCTTGGAGGAAGTGTCACCCACGTTAAACCCCAAGAGCAAGCAGAGTTCACCAGGTGGAGTTGAGGAAAACAGCATAGGAAGAGAGTGTATACTGAGCCCCGTAGGCAAACCAAACTGACCTTTTAGGGAGACTGCAAATAGTATAGGAGGGCCCAGGGGTGAGTGTGGGGGAAGGGGGGTGGGTTCTGCCATAGACCCAGTTTAGTCTCGAGTTGAGAATGTCGTGGGGACTGGCTGCAGTGGCGTAAGCAGCAAGTGAGGTCCTGGCATAACTGTGTGCCTGCTGCAGCGTGAAGAACAGACAGGGAGCCCATTGCCTGGTGGGAAGGGTTGAAGTGGGGCACACACCTTGACCTGCCACTCAGCATGCTTGCTCCTCTCACCTTGTCACAGGTGTGGACACTGCCAGCGGCTGCAGCCAACCTGGAATCACCTGGGGGACAAGTACAACAGCATGGAAGATGCCAAGGTCTACGTGGCCAAAGTGGACTGCACTGCTGACTCGGACGTGTGCTCCGCCCAGGGCGTGCGCGGGTACCCCACGTAAGTAGGGGGGACGGTGCACACTTCCCAGATGCTGCCGGGGTTTCTGTATCTCTGTAGAAACCAAAGAAAGTCCAAGTTGAATGTTGGGCAGTTTCCTTTGGTAATCTAAGCAGTGGAGATGCTGGATTTAAGCAGCCATCCCTGTTATTAGGGAAAGATTATGTTTAGCGCTATGTCAATTTTGATGCCTTTTGTACTTTGTTTGGAAAAAAGCCTTTAATTAGCTACTGTTGGGGTTTTCCTGTGTATGAGAATGTGTTTGTGGGACAGTAGTGGGGATGTGCCCCAGATGCTGCCTTAAATGATCTTCCACAGTACATTTTACACACTGCAAGGCTTTGCTCTCAGTTGTGGTTTGAATTTTTGGTGAATCTATAATTCTTGAACACTTTTTTCCCAGAGTTACATCCTGTGCAATTAGCATCAGAGCTGTTACTGCAGGAAAGAAGGGTAGCAAACAGAGTACAGCAGTTCTAACAAGTGATGCCACTTATTCCCTTGACAGTTAGTGGTGTTTTGGTTTTATGAAGCACATTGTAATTGGCTGCTATGGTTTGCATAAACGTCCCCCAAAACCCAGGTGTTACAGGCTTGCTTCCCAGTGCTGCTGTTGTGCAGTGGTAGAATCTTTAAGAGGTGGGCTCTAATGGGAGGAAGTTAGGTCATGAGGGATATGCCCTTGAAAGGCATCCTGGGACCCTTCCCCCTTCTCTGTCTCTTTTGCTTTCTGGCCACCATAAGGTGAGCTGTTTCCTCTACCACATGCTGCTACTATGATGTACTGCCTCATCACAGGCTCAAAGGCAGTGGGTCTAAGTGACTCATGGACTAAAAACCTCCAAAACTGAGCCAAAATAAACCTTTTGTCTTTATAAGCTTATTATCTCAGGTATTTATTACAGTAATGGAAAGCTGACTGACACACTGGCTTATTAAACAAAAGGTGATATCTTAGTCCATTTTCTTTTACTTACAAATGAATACCACAGATTAATTTATATTTTTTAAAAAATCAAGGTTTATTCAGCTCACAGTTCTGAATGTCTAAGGTTGACGGGCTATATTTGGTGAGGACTTTCTTGCTGGTGAGGACATGCAGAGTTCCAAGGTAGCACAGGACATCTCACGGTGAGACAGAGCCAGCTTGCTTACTTGGGTCTCTTTTCTGCTTCTTATAAAGCCACTAAGGCAGTCACAGGGGCCTCACTGTCACAAGCTCATCTAATCCTAGTTACCTCTTAGAGGTCCTACCTGGTTCTACCTCTTAATACCTCATGATGGGGATTAAATTTCAGCATGAGTTTGAGTGGGGACATTCAATCCATAGTAGAGGGGATGAATTAAAGGCTGTGGGAGAAGCCCTGACACTCGGCCCCCGGGACTTGGGGTGTTTCTCCTTTGCCTTCCTTTAAGTGCCTGAGTTGAAGCTTAGCGTCTCTCTGTTCCCTTGGGAGGACCTGGGGCCACAAGTGGTAGCCTCCCCTGCCTGGAGTACTTTCTCCAGGAACAGCCACTGGTGGGGGAGGTAGGATCTTACAGAAGATGGCATCCCCATTCAGACCACCTGGCAATCGTCGGAGGAAAAGCAGTTCACCAAGGAAGGGAGGTGCTAGTTCCACCCCGGGGGAAGGGTTGGCCACTGCAGCTCCGTAATGCTTGTTACAATGGAGGAATTAAGTCAGTTCTGTTCCATTCATTACTTAAATGGGTAACATAGGGGGCCACTGATTAAGTATAAAATCAGACGTGATCTTCCAACCTGAGAGGCAGCATGGAAAAGTGGAGGGAACTCTGGGCTTGAACGTAAAAGTCAGGCTGGAATCCCAGCCCTATCATTTACACACCACGCAGCTCTGGCTGTGTCACTTAACCTCTGAGTCTAAGTGGGGTGATGAAGATGCCCATCCCCCGCTCCTGTCCACGTGGGAGTTCAGTGGAACAATGTGTGCGCAAACCCCAATCTGCACGTGCTGGGTCAATGTCAGCATTCTTCCTGCATTTGGAAATTTGTCATTTCCATAAAGGACTCTAACTCTTGTCTTTGGTGGCTGCTTGTTCACCTGGGTGCCATAATTCGAGCCCATGTCAAATAAGATCAACAGAGATAAAATGTCCCACTATATATATCTAGTTAAAGGTGTTCACTGCCGTAGGCTTCATCTTCATAGCTTGCCTTTAAAGTGAACTGTGCTTGGGTCAAAAGCATCATGTCCCACAGACAGAGTTGGTGAGTAGAGGGAGGAGGTGGAACCTGCTCAGAGCCCATTACTTCCAAGAGGTGGACGCAGCAGAGATGGGTTGATGTGGTGTGTCTGACGGTCTGTGGCAGTGAGGCTGTGTGCACCCAAACCATGCCACAAGGACACTGAAATGGAGCCACAGTGGGGCTAGGGGTGCATGTTTTATGGGGCGTCCTGCTGGACCTGGTTAGAGGTACTATCTGCTATACTTACTCCATTGAGGCTGTTCACAAGCTTAATGATACCCATTTTGGATCCTGTGTTTTGATTTTTATTCAGAAGGACTGGTCTCCCCAGGTTAACCAAGACTAGTTTTATGTTGTTAAAAAGAATGAAAAGAAGTGGTGACTAGTCTGGGAGAGAACCCTATGGCCATCACAGGCCTGCAGAGTTGTCTGAAAACAGGGCTAATTTTTTCTTTAAATTTTTAACAATGCAGGAGGCAGAGTGTCATATACCACAGATGGTTGCATTGAGACCTTCATAGGTTTACCTGTGTGAGTTTTTACTTTCTCTACAACAGTATTTCATGGAGTCATTGTGAGGCCTGAAACAGATGACAGACGTCAATGCCCCGCTCAGGGTGTGTGTCAACATAAGAGCTTTCATATCATTCTTCTCCTGGCACATTTAACTGGAGTAAAAGATTGAAGGAGGAGTGAGTTTGGGCTCCCGTAGCCCTTAGAGATGTTTGACTCTGCTCAGAAAAATGGTTTTAGGGCTTCTCATTGGGCCAGGGAAGAATCATTATGTCTGGGAAACTGAGCAGGATCTGGACTGAGGCCGGGATAGCATCTGTATAAGTCTCCTATGGCTGCTGTAACAAAGAACTACACACCTGGGTGGCTAAAAACAGTACTGACTCAGTCCTACAGGCTAGGATTCTAAAATCAAAGAGTTGACAGGCCACTCTCAGGCCTGTAGAGCAATCCTTCTTTCCCTTGTCCTGGCTTCAGATGGTTTGCTGGTAGGTTAGTCAGCTTTGTGTTACCTGACACAAAATACCTGAGGTAATCAACTTAAAAAGAGAAAAGGTTTGCTTTGGGGGTTTCAGCCCGTGGTCCATTGACCCTTGTTTTTGTCTGCATTTTCACTGCTATGACCCAAACACCTGACATGCACAACCTAGTGGAGGAAGGATTTATTTGCTCACAGTCCTGAAAGTTTCAGCCCATATTAGGCCAGTTCATGGCTGCAGAGCTCAGACATGGTGGAGGGGGGCAAATAAGAGCAGAGAGAGAGGGAGAGAACAAGGCACTGCAGCAGCCCTGCAGGGAACTCACTCCCTCCAGCCACACCCCGCCTCCAAAATGGCTGCCTTGTCTAACGCGCGAGGTGCTGGGGGACACTTTAAGGGCAAACCACAGCAGCCCTGTTGCTTTGGGGCCTGTGGTGAGGCCGCCCTTCATGGTAGGAGTATAGTAGAGCCAGCTGTTCACCTCATGGCACTCAGGAACAGAGAGGGACCCACACTGCCCTTCATGGACACACTCCCCGTGACCTGAGACCTCCCACTAGACCCACCTCCCAGTAGCATCAACACACGGGCCTTTGGGGGAATATATATATTCCCCAAATATCCTTGTGAGGGATATTTATATTCCTTGGTCTGTATGTACATCACTGCCACCTTCTCTCTTCATGTGACCTTCTCCCTTTATGCATGATTCTGAGGTTGAGGGGGATGTTAAGATTTCAGCACATCTGTTTTGGGGGCACAATTCAATCCCTAACACTGCCTATAGCGGTAGAACTTTTCTCACACTGTTTTCCAGAGTGACACCTAAGTGAGGACTTTGTCCCTTGCAGTTTCCTTGAAAGATACACAAATCATCAGCAGACGCAAATGCCTAGCAGAGGTTTGGTAATAGCAGAGAAATTGGGGGCTATATTTTGGACTTGTACCCCGCTGCCAGTCTCTATCACCTTCTTCACCTCTGTGAATCCGGAGAATTGTCACATGCCCCAGACCAAGTAGAAAGCCTGTAACGGAAGCTCCACATATCTCCCTGGGCTCTCTGAACATACTCAGGAAGAATCTCAAACTTGAGCAGGTTAGAAAGATTTTCAATCTAACAGGAAGAGATTTAATTTTTTTTTTTCTTTTGCTCAATGTGTACCAAATTAGAAAAAAAAAAATCACAGGCTAGGGGTTTAACCTTAGCAAAGAAATAAGAAATGAGTTTGACAACCCTTGGTCCTTTTTGGTATTTTGAGGATCTACCTGTTTCCCATCCTGAATGAGATTAGTGTCCTTATTAAAGAGGCTCCAGAAAGCTGGGTGTGGTGGCGCACGCTTGTAATCCCAGCATTTGGGAGGCTGAGACTGGAGGATCTGGGTTCGCAGCCAGCCTCAGCTGCTTAGTGAGGCCCTCTGCAACTTAGTGAGACCCTGTTTCAAAATAAAGAATAAAAAAAAGGGCTGGGGCTATAGCTCGGAGGTAGAATGCCCCCAGGTTCCATCCCCAGTACCACAAAAAAAAAAAAGAGGCTCCAGAAAACTGCACTTTGGTAGGGGGAGGCCCTGAGAAGAGAGAGAAGGAGAGTAGAGAAGTACAAGAGACAGCGCCTGTGTTTCTGTGGTCGGGCATCCCTCACCAGAGCCGCAGGAGGTGCTGGTGGTTGGTGAGGGCAAACATAGTCGTTACAGCATACCATGAGTTGCTTATAATGTTGAATTTCATATGCTCTTCATTGGAGACATAGTATGTGAGCCAAATCTAATTGGATTTTGGCTTTTTGTAAAAGTGCAGATGGTCCCTGACTTAATGACAGTTCCATTTACGATTTTTTCACTTTATAGTGCAGTGAGAGCATCCCTGTAAGACCATTCTGTGTATCATGTTCAATAAATTACATGAGGGTTTCAAAACCTGAGCTCATCAACACTTCATTCTAGACTGCGCTTTGTGTTAGAAGATTTTGCTTAGCCATGGGCTAATGTAAGTGTTCTGAAGCTATTTGAGGTAGGCTAGGCTAAGCGATGATATTTGGGAAGTCGGGTGTATTAAATGCATTTTCAACTTGCAATACTTTCAGGTTACAATGGGTTTATTAGGATATAACTCCATCATAAGTTGAGGAGCGTCTGTATGAGCTGCTGAGGAACCTGGACTTAGTTCTTCATTGGAGGCCCCTTAGATCTAAGCCCTATTATATCATATGATCTTGGGTTCTGGGTATGGGCCTTCCTTTTTTTTTTTTTTTTTTTTGGTGGTACTGGGGATTGAGCCCAGGGGCATTCTACTTCTGAGCTATGTCCCTAGCCCTATTTTGCCTATTTTGTTTTTTATTTAGAAGCAGAATTTCACTAAGTTACTGGGCCTCACTAAGTTGCCAAGTCTGGCCTCAAAACTGCGATCTCCTATCTCAGACTCCAAAGTACAGATTACAGGCATGTGCCACCAAACCTGCGTTAAGGCTCTCATTTTAAGGGGAGTTAACTCTTTGTTAGGGACTGAATGTTTGGGTCCACTGAGATTCGTATGTTGAAAATCCTAACCCCCAGTGTGATGGCATTAGGAGACGGGACCTTTGGGAGGTGACCAGGTCATTATATGAAATGAGATTAGTGCCCTATTAATGAGGCCGCAGAAAACTCTGATCTCCCAGCCATGTGAGGACACAGGGAGAAGGTGACGTCCAAGAGCCAGAAAGTGCTCATAGACCCTGCGCCTGCCAGCACGTTGATCTTGTGCCTTCCAGTCTCCAGAACTGTGAGAAATAAATTTCTGTTGTTTATAAGCCACCAAGCAATGGTATCTTAACTTCCCAGACAGACTAAGGCACTCTTCAAACCTGCCGCTCTGAGTTCTGCACATGTTGACTTATAAATCTGGTTCTGTACTTGGGGATTCACTCTTAAAATCCACATGTGAGCCATGGAAGTTAGGGGTGTCTTAGATGAGTAGGACTCCCAACAGGTACTTGTCTATTTCTTTTTTCTACTGACAGTAGCCACATTTTTCCCTCCTTATTTTTGTTATCTTCTGTGAAGGTTCATCCACCATACATACATACATACATACATGCATGTGTGTTGTGTGTTGTGTGTATGTGTATTTTTGTGTGTGTTTGGTACTGGGAGTTGAATCCAGCATCATTGTGCTTCTGAGCTACAGCCCCAGCCCTTTACAAATTTTTTTTTGTTTTGAAACGGTCTCACCAGGTTGCTAGGAGTCTCACTAAGTTGCTGAGACTGGCCTCTGACCTGCTACCCTTCTGTCTTAGCCTCCCAGGTACTGGGATAACAGGTGTGTGCCACCATACCTGGCTTCTGTGGAGCTTCATCTAAGCCTTCACATTACCAGCAGAGTGATCCATGACCAGAAAGTGCTAACGTCATGCCTTTTCCTCACCAAGAAAGGGACTCCTCTCACATCCTTTCAACATATACAGACAACAGATATCTTCTTCATGAGGAAGTGGGTGAATGGCCTGAGTTGACTATGTCAAGGGTGTCTTTATAATTGGCATCTGGAATTTTCACAATAACTGATTTTTCAAGCTTTGCAAGAGTCTTAATACTTACCAAGGTAGCTTGGAAATAACATTTATTGCTAAAGAAGGCTATTTCCACCACAGTTCTAATTTAGACATACCCAACAACAAAGGATAGGGAATACCTAGCCTGGGAAGGATGAACAAATCCCAACCAACGCCTGAGACTTCTACCCATGAGCACTCTGCTCCTCAGTATGGGGTTTAACTCACAGCAAGAGGCTGGAAGTTTTCACCTCAATTTTTATTTCCTTGAATAACATCAGAAGCTTCGGAAAGTTTAGGATTACGTGAATATATTATCTCCTAGAACCTGATTTTGTTTCCCTTTCAAGTTTTATCAGACAGTGGCAGAGAGGTGCCTGGCTGCAGCCCCTGGACATCCAGCTCATTTTCTATTCCTTTCACGCAATGAATTTGCTCCCTGATAAGACAGTGCTCTCAACTCAGAGCAGTTCTGGAATGCTTTAAATCTCTGCTCTGCCTAATCCTTTGTTATTCTTTCAGCCTAAAGTTTTTTAAGCCTGGCCAAGAAGCAGTGAAGTACCAGGGTCCTCGGGACTTCCAGGCGCTGGAAAACTGGATGCTGCAGACGCTGAATGAGGAGCCGGCTGTGAGTGCCCCCGCCCTTCCTTCCTTTCTTCCTTCCTACATTTTTGGGGTAATGTGTAACTGGGCAGAAACCACATGAAGTGCAGAACTCATTGTAAGTAAAGAATAACTTTTTAAAAGACTATTTTAAAAATGGAAATATCAAAGAAGGCACAGAAGTCGAGGAAACCATCTAATGAGCTGCCAGTTTCAGCTTTTGCTGAACTTGTCTGTCTCCCCTGCCTTCCTGCCCTTTGGTGTGGCAGTGTCAGTCCCTCCCGAAGGGGTATTATTTGCATGTATTTTAGTACACAGCCTCACAGATAAGCACTTTTTACTTTTCAGCCACAGTGCCACTTTGCCCATGAAATGGATGAGTTGTTACTCATCTTTACTCATGATTCTTTAGCATCAGAGAGTGACTCTGGACCGCCTGGGGCCAGGGCCAGGGCCAGGCCAGCCTTCTGCTTCTGCCCCGCTCTCCCCAGGACCTTCGTCCTCCACCACCCACAGTGCCCTGGCTCCATCTTGCTCCTACCAGCCATGCACACAGCTGGATCTCCCCTTACTGTCTCACTCTTCAGCCCCCAAGGCCCTAACTGGCTTTGCTGATGATGTAATTTAATATCCTTATTAACTACTCGTAGTGTCTTTGTACGCCTCCCTGTATGAAGTGTTCTGTCAAGCAAGTGTAAGAACGCTACTTACCAAGAAAATGTATACTCCTCCCCCCCGCCTGGCTGATGTTGGAAGTCTTCATTTTGTTATGAATGCAATGATCATAGACCGCACCTAAGTGTCCCTTGTGTGAGGTGCTTTATGATGAATGCCAGGTGCTCAGGCCCTCATAGGCTGGGTTGGACCTGGACGGTCCATGCCATGGTGTGGGTAGGTCTGGGAATGGCCAGCAGCTCCTTGCTGCAAGTTTCTGATGACATGTCAAGGGCATCTGAAACCATGGAATATAATTCCAATGTCAGCAATTAGCTGAGACTGCTTATGGTGTCGGGTGGGCGTTCACGGATGGGAAGGTGGCCACCAGCAATCCTACAAGTCATCGTGGAGCTCTGCTGCTCACTGGCGTCACTTTCCTGGGGGTGCCTGTGTGTCTCTTCAGCTCTGTCCTGTATTTTCTATAGCTGTTACAGCTAATCAGACACATGGCAGCTTCTTCAATGCCACTACATCTTGCATTTGAAACTCTTAACTGTGGTGGAGAATGTTGGTGTATGGTGTAGCATAAGGTTGACTAAAGACATGTCTAATTTTAGGGAACAGGGAAAACTACAAACCTCTCAGAGAGAAAATTTGCATCTCTGCCATGGTGAGAAAGCTAAATGAGCAGGTGTAACTTTCATATAGATTTAAACTTTACATTTTTTTCCTTTGTGAAAATGTTCTCTTTTGGGGGGTGGGTATTGGATGGTAGAACAACTACTTTAAAGAGGAGTGAATAGCCTCAAAAAAAAAAAAAAAAAAAAAAACTTTAAGCTTTGTGCCAAAAAAGCCAGTCTTATATGATGGCTTTACCAGCAGCCAGAGTCAGGATAGCAGAAAGATTTTATCTGGAAAGATTACATGTCTTGGGTCAACTTCCTACCTTAGCAGAAGTGGCAGCCTTGAGTGCAGGCTGGGGAGGCTGGCGGGGTGAGCGGGGCTCAGCAGAGATATCCTGACGAGGAGGGTTGGTCATGTGGAATCTGCCCTTGCCACTCCAAAACCATAGTTACCTAAGTTCCTTGTTTCAGTGTCTCTGTGCAATAGGGACCTCCAACGACTGCCAGAAACAGTGGCAGTGACTATGTGTCCTCTTGTGGAAAAGTTCAAATAGGCAAACTTTATATAGGTCGAGTGACTCTTAGCTGAAATACTTGGGGCCAGAAGCATTTCAGATTTTTGTTCATATTTTGAAATATTTATATATACATAAGATATCTTGAAGATGAGGCCCAAGTATAAACATGAAAATCATTTGTTTTATTTTATACTTTTATTGGTACATTGTGATTAGACACCATAATGACATTCAAGTTGATTCCAACATGCATATGGCACTTGGTGTGTTTCCCTTTGGATCCCATCCCGCTCCCCCTCCCCCCACACGTTAGTGAGATGGGTAGTATATATGGACGTAGTATTTTTAGTGTGCTTGCTTTCTGACTTCAACCAGTCATCTGAAGCCAGATGTGGAATTTTCCGTTTCTGACATCATGCTAGGACTCAAAAAGTGTAAAATTTCGGAGTATTTTGGGTTTGGGGATTAGGGGTGCTCAATTTGTACTGAAGATCAGAAATTCTTTTCAATTTGAACCTGGCATTTTAAGCAAAACAAGTTTTATGTAAGCTTATACCCTAAATAATTTAATATATACATTTTTATATTCATTCAGAATAAATCTGAGAATTTTCCACTTAGTGTCATGACAATACTGAAGAAACTCAAAGAAAAGAAAACCTGCCATTTTTTATATTCTTCCCCAATTTTATACTTATGTTTTCTGCTCTGTTTTTTAAAGAACAGTTACAATCCTGTAAGTATGTTTTGCTTCATTATTTTATGTAGTTAGCGTGTACATAGGTCATATTTCCTGTTGCTGATCTATGGATTTGCCATAGTTTGACTCTTTGGTCAGTGAATATGGAGATTGTTTATAATTCTCCCACCAGAAATGTTGTAAGGAACATGTTCATCTTTGTAAAGAACTTTCCCCCCTTCTTTTTAGTGATGTTTTTAGAATATATTCCCAGACATAATGTTGCAAAGCCAAAAATTTAAAAAATAAAACACAACACTACCATTTTCATGGCTCTTGGTGAATATTGCCAGAGTGCTTCCTCAAGAGCGACTTCAGCACCCACGGTCACCAGAGGGCGAGAGGCTCCTGTTTCTGTGACGCACGTGCTGTGCTGTTCCTGTGATGGCCGGGCTGCTCTGGTGTCTGCCAAGGCGCACAGATGTAGGAGTGTCCCACGGGGGCCGTGTCTGAACATTTCACTACTGAAGCCCTTTGCCCCTCTGAGGAAGGATGATGCTTTATTTCACCTCTCCGGAGCTCCCTGACTATTCACGTCGCCATCCTTTGCTTGGTCATTCTTTTGTGTGGCTTCTTAGCACTTTGAAAGTTGTGGCATCTAGTGGCTCTAGTGTTCTTGAAAGAACATTTCAAGGTGCTTTCCGATTACAGCTCTGCCTGGCTTTGGCTGTCAGACTTTTTTTTTTTTTTTTCCTGGTACTAGGAATTGAACTTGGGAGTATTCTACCTCTGAGCTACTCCCCCAGCCCTTTTTATTTTTTATTTTGAAATAGGGTCTCCCTAAGTTAGCACATGCTGACCTTGAACCTGTGATCCTTCTGTTTCAGCCTCTTAAGTACCAGGATTACAGGCCTGTGCCACTACGCCTTGCTGGGCTGTCAGCACTTTGAACATCTTTAATGACTTAACTTGGATATTCTTTTTAATAGAAGTATGAACTGCCAGCGCAGAATCAAGTGATCTGTACCAAGTGTCTGCAGCATAGGGATTCACCAGTCTTTTCTTCAGTTCAGATTACTTTGGTTGGAAGCCAGAGATGTACCTGGCCTCAAAAACTGAGCAATTTAGAGTTGTGTAGGACTGTGGTAAGCATCCAGCTGTGCACGTTGTAGAGCTTAGGAACAGCTGGTCCCCCTTATTCAGGTTTCTACTTTCTGTGGTTTCAGATACCAGTTGTCCAAAAATACTAAATGGAAAATTCCAGAAAAAAAACAGCTTACAGGTTTTAAATAACTCTTATTAAACATTGTTATAATTGTTCTATTTTCTTACTAGTTGCTGTTGTTAATCTCTTACTGTCCTAATTTGTAAAATAAACTTTATCATAAGTGTCTTTGGGTAGTATCCCTTCAGGGGAAGCCAGTGAGAATTTTATTTTACATTCTGTGTGAAAACTCAGATTACATTTCAAAGAAGAGGACAGGACTGTGCTTCAGCTTTGGCCACCGTGTCTGCATGGTTTTGGGGTGGGAACAGCTGCCACTGGCTGCCCTGGAGCTTGGGCCCTGCAGGGTGAGCTGGTGAGGGGCTTGCTGCTGCAGCCCCAGGGCACTGGACCTTTGTCCTGGCTTTGCTTAGCACAGCAGCAGCACGTGGTGGTGTGAGGAATCCGGTGTGGGAGGGCATCTGCAGGAGGTGTAGACAGCAGGCCCCCTTGCTGGCCTCACTGTATCTTCATGGACAAATCCAGTGATGGTCATTTGTTCTTTCTCTTAGACGCCAGAGCCTCATGTAGAACCACCCAAAGCCCCTGAGCTCAAGCAGGGGCTGTATGAGCTCTCAGCCAGCAACTTTGAGCTGCACGTCGCACAAGGTAAGGTGGGCATCGGACGGGTGGATGACCGCTCGTGGCAGAAAGCCTGCTGCACGGAGCCACGGGATGTGGTTTTGTGACTCACTGGACTGTCCTCACCACTCCAGGGCTCATAGAGAGCAGCATCGGTAGCACTGACTGAGGGTCTCTTTGGGAGACCCGTTAGAACTGTTTAATGCACCTGTGCTTAGTATCTCTCCTTTTGTCTGTGTCCTGGTGGACAAACTAGACTTGACCCACAGCCTAAGCTTTAGATGCTGAAAGCTGTGGCTCACAAGTCGTAAGCAAGCACACTGGATTTGTGTACTAGCTGGGCAGTGCACCTTTGGATAAGAAAGTGTTTATCTCTATTAGTGTAAATCTTGTGCTTATTGACCTTGGACAGAAACACTTCCGCTACCCCTTTAAACAGAATTGAGTAGGATCATTGTAACCTCAAATTAGGCATTCTTTACACTTAAATGATCTTTCTATATCATGTCTCACAATTTGGAAATGGTCTCCTAAATGTCAAAATGATCTCCCGACAATCTCCAACATGAATAATACAAGGGTCTCTCTTGGTTCACATGTGGATGTGTTCAAAGAAGTGAGCTCAGTCACAGGTGCACAGCTTCCCTGCTGACTCCTGTTACCAGGTGCTTCCATGGAGAGAGACCCCAGAAGACTGGGGGCACCACTGTGAGAAAGGGCTTAAGGTGTGCCTGGCCTTGCGGCTTGTTCCTGCTGGGAGTCAAAGTCCTCCACTACCACACTCAATGTCTAAAATACCTCGCTGCGATCCCTTCAGCCTCCTCCCATTTTTATTTATTTATTGGTACTGGGGATTGAACCCAGGGGCATTCTGTCTCCAAACTACACCCTCTAACCCTTTTTATTTTTTATTTGAAATTGGATCTTGCTAAGGTGCTGAGTCTGGCCTCAAGTCTACAATCCTCCTATCTCAGCCTCCCAAGTACTGGGATCATAGGCAGGTGCCACCACGCCCAGCTTCCTCCTCTCTTTGAGAAGTTGTTACTTAATTTGCACCAGTACTCCTGCAGTGGAACCTCGGTGTGTTTTCCTCTATGCAAGATTCTCTTTGGGATCAGATTGACTTAGGAAGCCTTGTCCTTGCCGGTTTCCCCTCAGCTCTCGAGTTGGGTTCCTGGAGATCCTGTCTCCCCTTGCAGCCCAGGGTTGGCAATCCACCTCTCTGCACAGACATGGTTCCAGCCTTGCGGATCAGGTGCTTGTTTTTAAAGAGCGTTTCACCATTTCCTCAAACTGCTCCTTGCTGTGGTGCTGAGGCCACTGCCCTAGTCCAGGCCACCTGTCAGCATCCACCGGCTACTTCCTTTCTGGCCGCAGCCTGATTTCAAGCTGGTGTCAGCCTGACGTCAAAGAAGAACAGCCTGATAAAAAGCTTGGCTATCCAATAATGATGTTGTGAGACTGGATTTTTTGTTGTTGTTGTTTGTTTTCTAATCTAGCCAAGAGGGTGATAGTTTCTAAACTTTTTATTTTATGGCAAAATATAATACATACAGGAAGTAAATGTATGGCTTAATAAACTGTAAAGCAAGCACCCTGTAACCTCTGTCCAGGTCAGGTAATCAACTGCCGGCTTCTTGTACCCCACTGAAATCACAATTCCTCCTTCCTCCCTTTCCCAACGTCTGTGGAAACTACTCCTTTATGGTTTCATCAGTGGAATGCACATTGTTAAGAACTATAGTTTAGTTTGGTCTTTTTTTTCTTTCCAGCAGTGCGGGGATGGAACCCAGGGCCTTGCTCATGCTAGGCAAGTGCTCTACCCCTGAGTTGCACCCCTGGGCCTACGGCCTAATTTAGTCATTTTTATATAGAGATAGTCCCTGATTCATGACAGCTCTATTTAGTGATTTTTTTTTAAACTTTATGTTGAGTGTACGCAGATATTAAATGCATTTTTAACTTTTGACAAGTTTATCAGGATGTAGGCATTTTAAGTGAAGGAGCATCTGCGTGCATCTCTGTCAAGGCTTTGACCTGCACGCCCCCAGGCATCTTTACTTTCTTGCTCTTTATTTGGTGAGCACATAGTTGATTGACTTGTAAAGTTCCCCACAGTCTGGGTTGTGCCAGTTGAATCCCCATGGCAAGTTTACACGTTTCCCTGATGGCTGTGTTTCCTGTAAATTGGTAGCTGGATGTAGGACACAGTTTGATGTTTTCAGAGCATGGGAAGAGCTCATGGCTGCTGGTGGCCCAGAATGTCGAGCTGTCTCGTTACTGCTGAGAGGGGCCCGCAGTCGCTGCCCGGATCCTCTCGCTCGTCCACATCTTCAGCTGCCAACCTCATTTGAGCTTCTCTCCTTCCTCCTCTTTAGCAAGAGAAGCTCACCTTCACTTATTACTTGCATAGTCAGTGTTGCAGTGCATAGAAAAGGCAGGATAAATGCTCAATTTTTTCCCTTTATTGCCAGTTTTCTAAAGAGTTATCCTTCAAAAAATGATAAATTTGGTTTTGAGTATTGTTATGAACTCATGGATTTAAACATGTGTGATCTAGAGTCACTCTTTTTTTTTGGTACCAGGGATTAAACCCAGGAGCATTCTACCTCCAAGCTATTCCTCAACCCTATTTTATTTTTTAGTTTTGAAACAGGGTCTCACTAAGTTGCTGAGGCTGTCCTCAAACCTGCAATCCTCCTGTCTCAGTTTCCCAAGTATTAGGATTACCAGCATGTGCCACCATGCCCATCCTGAGAGTCACTCTCTACCACTTAAAGGGTTCAGACAGAGTGGAGATTTGCGAAACGAGGACAAAAGTATCATTCTTCAGTGAAACCTCTGCTTGGGTATGACATCAGTTTACAGTGCCTCTTTCCCCTTTCTTTCTCCCCTCGGCCCTCCACTGCAGGCGACCACTTTATCAAGTTCTTTGCTCCGTGGTGTGGTCACTGCAAAGCTTTGGCTCCAACCTGGGAGCAGCTGGCTCTGGGCCTTGAACATTCCGAAACTGTCAAGATTGGCAAGGTAAGTGAAAGCCCTTATTAAACCGAGCTGAATTAATTAGCAGAGTAGCCCATTATTCCTTCTGTGTGCAAAGTCACAAACTTGATTTATTAATTTTATTTAATGTGCCACTTGATAATTAATTTCACCTTCACAGATGGCAGCCCAGCTTTGAGTTTGCTGACTTTTCCACAGCCTAGAGATAAATTATGGCCTTGGCCGCCTTGTTTATTTTGAAGAGATGGCCAATTCTGAATTGGCAGCCCAGGAGTCCGTTCTGCAAAGATATGGGGTAGAGGCTTGTAGAATGCTCACTGGATGTCCTTGGAGTGCACCCAAGAGCTCTTTCCGAAAGGGCCCGCCACTCTATGCTCTTACAAGCTCACTGAAGACCTTCCTTCATAGTGAGCTGCTGCCTGGGATTCCTTCCAACTCTTCCTGCTTACATAGAGAAGCCAGAAGTGATGGCTAACAACTTCTGTGTAACTGGATATTCTGGAACTATCCAGAGCAGCTCCTGGGCCATCAAGCACTTTTAATCTTATCCATCGTTTGGCACCCACCAGACATCCTGCATGGATTTCCTCTTGTAAAAAATCTCATTTTTCTACTTTGCTCTGGGTTCATTTATACGCAGAAGTAGCACTCCACGACTAGGTAGGATGGTTGATAGGATGACAACCTAGGACAGTGAGGTGGTCAAAAGCAGCATTTGGGGAGTTGGATAAACCTGGCCGATGACCTCAGGTGAGACTTCTCCATGCCTCATCTCCTTGCAAAACTGTGTGTGGTTGTGAAGATGAAAATACATTGCTTAGTATGAGCAAATACTTAGTAAGTGGTAGTCATCATTATTATTAGTTAAGTGGATTTTTCACTTTTGCCTATTAAATACATTCTTTTTTTCTTTTGGTACTGAGGATTGAACCCAGGGGCATTCTACCTTCAAGCTACACCCCTAGGTCTTTTTATTTTTTATTTGAAACCAGGGTCTCCAAGTTGCTGAGAGTCAAGGTCTTTCTATATTGCTGAGGTGAGGCTTGCCTCAAACCTACCATCCTCCTATCTCAGCCTCCCAAGTACTGGGATTACACATGTGCACCATCACACCCGGCAGCTCATGTGTATTTTGGGGTAGCTTCTAGGAAGAGTCTCTAAAATCTGGCTTGCTATACAACCTGGATTATTAAAAAAAAAAAAAAAAAGCATCTGATGGTCCCTTTAGCAAGAAGGCCATGAGAAAACTGACCAACTGCTTGGTTTTTCAGGTTGATTGTACGCAGCACTACGGACTCTGTTCAGAAAACCAGGTCCGTGGCTACCCAACTCTGCTGTGGTTCCGAGATGGTAAGAAGGTACGTCTTCAGTGCCTCCCTCAATAGCAGAGGACTTAACTGTGGGGTAGTTTAAAGGGTGCAGCAAACGGCCACTATCAACTGTTGGGGCACCGCCTTAAAAGGATACACATGGTGGAACAAATGTCTTTATTAATAAGATCTGGTAGTTAAGAAAAACCCCTTTGTTACACTATTCTGAAGCATTTTAGTGGCTCAGGTTATCATTAGAATGATCCAGATGTGCAGGCACGGGGTACCTGTGCTCTGGTCATGAACACAAGCCTCCCAGACCTTGGAGCAGGTTTAGCGCTTGCCCCGCCCTCCATGCCTAGGCTCCTAGGAATTCCCCGGCAGCCTCCACCCCAGGCTTTGATGAAGCATGACTACAGGGGAAGGAGCTATAATGTCACCGAAGCCAAGACGTTCGGCCATCATCTCTCCTTTCCATCTAGGTGGGGCAGTTTGGCGGCACACAGCACGCGTGCTCATGTCTGAGACTCCTAGTGGGGGTCGGGCACGGCAAGTAGGGCTGGGCTGGTGAGGGACGCAGAGCTCTGGTGTGTGCTGACGCAGCTGCGTCTCCCTGTGGCCCGTGTCTCGACAGGTGGATCAGTACAAGGGAAAGCGGGACTTGGAGTCGCTGAGGGACTATGTGGAGTCTCAGCTGCAGGGTCCAGAGACCAGAACCCCGGAGGCTGTGGAGCCCTTGGAGGCCCCGGTGATGGCTGCTGAGCCCACAGGTGACAAGGTAGGTGCTTGTCTTTTCCTCAGGGTAACCAGAGATGCTCCATGGCTACCCACCCGCCTGCATGCAGGGGCATCTCCCTCCAGCGTTGTGGAGGAGTTGGCTACAAGTGTCTTCTCAAGAAACTCTTTCTTTCTCTACTTTTGCATGCTTTAAAGGATAAACAAAATTTTCCCTTTTAAAAACCCAGTAG
>PVLC010006397.1:56074-69987 GCA_004027655.1 Graphiurus murinus
AAAAAAAAAAAAAAAAAAAAAAAAAAAAAAAAAAAAAAAAAAAAAAAAAAAAAAAAAAAAAAAAAAAAAAAAAAAAAAAAAACCCAGTAGCCAAGCATGATGATGCATGCCTGTAGTACCCGCACTTGGGAAGCCGAGACAGAAGGATCGTAGGTTTGAGACCAGCCTCAGCAACTTATTGAGACCTTATCTCAAAATAAAAAATAAAAAGGGTGTTGGATGTGGTGATGCAAGCTTATAATCTCAGTACTTGGGAGGATGAGACGGGAAGATCTAAGTTTGTGGCCAGCCTCAGCTACTTAGTGAGGCTTTTCGCAACTTAGTGAGACCCTGTTCCAAAATAAAGAGTAAAAAATAGGACTGGGGGTGTAGATCAGAGATAAAATGCCCCTGGGTTCAATCTGCAGTGCCACAAAAAAGGGGGGTGGGGTGTAGCTTGGGTGTAGCTTGGAAGTATGGATTGGGTTCATTCCCTAATACTGCAAAAGAAAAAGCACAAAAGCCTGGTGGGTGTGAGACGGATCCTGAGACAGCACGGACGTGGAGTCTCCAGGGCACCTCTCTTTGATCTGGTCACTGAGGAATGATGTCCTAGAAGGATGTTGGCTCTGGAATCGTGACTGCTGGCCCTTTTCTGTTCACTTATGGAAATGTTTGCACTCGCTTGGAGAAGCCATGTGTTCAGGGCTGGGCCACAGGTGGCACTGGCCAAGGGCGGAGACAGGCCAGGTGGCACTGGGGAGGTCAGGCTGGAGTGCAAGGACTTGGTCGCCTAGCCTGGGGTTGTAAACTGTATCCTAAATTTCTAGGGAACCCCTGGAGGGTTTTGAGCAGATGTAAACTGTAGAGAGATGACCTGCTGCTGCAGGTGTGAAAGAGATGAACTGTTGTTTTAGGCCAGGAAAAACCACACCCTGAACTAAGGGTATGAGAGCAGGGACAGAGGAGGAGGAAGCTTGAGTGTCCAGCTCTAGTGAGCACAGTCCCCAAGTGACAGGAGGTGAGGAAAGGTCTGAGATGACGCTCAGGTTTCTGGCAGATCTAGTGGACGGTGGCGCCAAGCACAGGAAAGAACCAGGGCATGAGTTTGGTTCCAAGGTGTTGATTTCCAGACCTGCGTGAGTGGACGTGTTCAGTGGACAGTTAAATATAGGAATCTGGACCTTGGCAGGAAGTCTGCTCTAGATGAATTTATGTTCCATCCGCTTTCTGTAGAAACCGATGCTGAAGCCGCAGGCACAAATGAGATGATAGTTCAAGGGGAGTCAGTACGTGGTATCCCCCAGGAAATCAGTATCAGGATTTCCCAGCTACTAAGGGCTGTTGCTCAGCATATTTCCAAAGCAGAATACAGTCAGCCCTCCACATCCACAGTTCAACCAACTGATTAAAACTAGTTGAAAAAAAATTGCATCTATCCTGAACATGTACAGACTTTTTTCTTGTCATTTTCCCCTAAATATCAATATAACAACTATCCACATAGCAGTTACATTGTATTAGGTTTTATAAGTGATCTAGGAATGATTTAAAGTACACGGGAGGATCCGTGTAGGTTCTGTGCAAGTACTACATCATTTTGTATAGGGCCCTTGAGCATCTGTGGATTTTGGCATCCTAGGGGAAGGGGTTCCTGGAGCTGGTCCTTTACAGACACCAAGGGATGATGGCATTTATGCGGCTGCTTCAGTTCCCACAATTGCACTTTATAACATGCCAAGTTTTTACTTGGGACCGTTGGACATTGGGGGCCAAGGGGACAATGAGCATGCCTTGCTTCTTGGCGACCTCAACAAGTACATAAGAGGACATGATTCGCAAGAGCCATCTCTCTCCCTCAGTTGTTTGGAACTGAAAAATCCAATGGAGGCACCTGTCTCCTCCCAGGGTGGGGATAGCAGGACCCTCCTTCCTCACCCCTACAGCCCATTCCTTAATGAGACTAAGGTCAGGGATGGCCTGGGTGTTAGTTAAAAGTTGAAGTTTGGGAATAAACAAATGATTCTGTAGTTGTTGTGACCACCATATGTTAGAGGAGCATGTGTGTCATGGTGGTTATAAAGGCCATCCCAAAGTGAGTATAATTATATGGTATGGATTTTTTCATCACAGAACGGTTTTCCACCATTAAGCAGGCCTTTCAGAGAGCACGGCAGCATGTTCCTGGATGAAAGAAGGATGGTAGTGTCTGCAGTGGTCTTGCACGGCTTCAGAATCCCTAACAGTGGCCCTGCTACACTGAGCTCACGATAAGTCGCCCCTAGTCTTGCCGTCAGGAAAGGATTGCAGACCCGTTTATGGAGAAGCACATAGACACAACCCTGTAAGGAACTGTTCAGATAGAATTGTTTTAGAGCAGGCTGCCAAGGAGCGCCTTCCCTGGAAATTCTCCTGCCTGAGCTTGGATGAGCATTTTTCACATTAATTTTGCACATACAATGGGAAGAAGCCTGTTCTATGTAAAACACTCATCGTTGCCTGTGCTGTTATAACAAGGTTTCTTCTCTTACATAGAGAAGATAAGTGTTTATGGACACACATGACGGGAGAGGGCAGTGGTTGGTGAGAAAGGCAGCATACGAGGAGCTTCAGGTCACCTGGGGAGCTGGAGTGCAGGGTGCCAAGCCTGAGGGCTGCAGGTTGCACCCAAGCCCCTCCGTGCTGGTTACAGGAGCCGTGTGAGGCTGGAGCATATTCCCAGAGTTTTCAACCTGGCACAGCTCCTATAAGAGCAGCCACCTGTGTGTTGTCCGACCTCCTCCTCGCAGCAGCTCCCGGGCGCAGGCCCTGGGACCTGTGTTGACCCCTCTGCCCCTCAGAGGCCGTAGCCTGCCCTTGTGTGTAGCTTAAGTAATGCAAGTTGTGTAGGTGTTTCTGTGACTTTGGGGCATGTATAACAGCATTTTGAAGAAATCACTGATTTCATATTTCTGCTCTGCTGTCCTTCAAGTGATACATCTGAACTGTGGCTTTCTCCTCCCCAAAGGGCACTGTGTTGGCACTCACTGAGAAGAACTTCGATGACACCATAGCAGAAGGAATAACCTTCATCAAGTTTTATGCTCCGTGGTAAGTGGCTGCTTAATCAGAAACTCCTTTGTCCTGATGCACCTACATAACAGCATATTGTGGCTTTGTTTTTTGTTTTGTTTTGTTTTTTGGTACCAGGGACTGAACCTAGGGGCCTTCTGCCTCCAAGCTGTTTTGTTTTTCTGGGTTTTTGGGGGGTTGGGGGCTGGGGAACAGTCTTGCTAGCTTATTGAGAGCCTCACGAAGTTGCTGAGGCTGGTCTTGAACCTGCAGTCCCTCTGTCTCAGCCTTCCAAGTACAGGGATTACAGGCGTGGCCCCTGTGCTCAGCTTCACAGCATGTTTTTTACTCATTAGCCCCTCCTCCAGACTTAGTGTTGCAGAGATATCACATTCACACGTAGGTCATGTTGTAGGAGATAAGGAAATGTTGTTATCCTTACGCAGCGCCCCTGTATTCAAATATGTTGAAGTTCAGCGGCACTCACAATCATCCATAGAGAATAAGGTTAATTTATTTTAAAGCTCAGTCTACAAAAATGGAGGTGATTGATGATGGCCATACAAAACACATATGGCATTTGGGTACTTTCCCAAGTAGGTTGCTTTTGGGGATAAATAAACAGTGAACACCATGATGCAGTTCTCCTCCTCGGTTTCTTTCAAATAATGTTACTTAGAAACCCGGTAGCACTCAGCTTTCTGTTAGAGCCATTCAACATGTGACCCAGTTACCCAACCCTTCCTGCCACTTGGTCCTTGGGGACCAGAGTGTGAACGGAGTGCAAATCAGTTGAGACCAAGTCCACCTGATGTGGTAGGAAGATAGTGAGTCCCAAGACTTACTGCAAACTGCTATAACTTTGTGTGTCCTTTGACTGCCTCCAGCCTCAGCTGTAAAACAGCATGACACTTTGTCTTCAGGACTGAAACAACCCTTCTGGACAAGCAGAGTACACAGGAGAGTGAGATTGCGTAAACGTGCCCGGGGAAGGTCACTGCATGCCACTCTGCCTGTCTCACTCCGGGCTCTCGGGAGAAACTGCAGTGGCAGCGACGAGTAGTGAGCAGGGGGCTCCTGCACCTGTGCTGGCTTCACCCTAAAAGCCCTAAAGCTATACAGACCAAGAATGAAGAAGGAAGAGCTCCCTTCACTGAAGGGAGCAGCACATCTAGTGGGAGAGGGTAGAAAGGACAGGGAATAAATTCAGGGGGAGAAGGGAGGGTTCGACCGATTTTGTCAGGGCATCTTGAAAACCACTAAAGCATCAAGGAAGCTTTGAAGTTTTGAAAGGTTAGGATGTGAAACATTCAAACCTAGAGTGTTCTCAGAATTCACTGGTCTTGAGAAATGGTGTGGATGCTGTTTTGTCTTTGTTCATGCCCTTCTGTTGACAGTGCACTCATGAACCAGTTAGCTCAATTTGCCTTATCAAGGAAGTGGTCTCAATAGACTTCTTTTTAGACCAGCTCACTTCTGTCAGGTTATCTGAAAGCCTGCTTTGATTGAATCTGAGCCCTTGTTTGGGATTGGGGAGACAGAGGGAGTGTGCACCCAGTGGGCTGTCTGTACATTTCTAGGCACTTGTTGACTGTCTCATACAGAAGAAACGAGCCTTGGAAGTGAACCGGAGGTGAGTGGCCTTGACTAGGACCTCAACAAAGATGTCGCTGTTCTCTTCCTAGGTGTGGTCACTGTAAGAATCTGGCTCCTACTTGGGAGGAACTCTCTAAAAAGGAATTCCCGGGTTTGGCAGAGGTCAAGATAGCTGAAGTAGACTGCACCGCTGAGCGGGATATTTGCAGCAAGTACTCGGTGGGTGCCCTTGGTTGCGGAGTCCACAAGGTCTGGGACTCTAGGAATTGGGAGCAGGTCCCCCGTGGAGTGTCATTTGACACTGCAGACTCTATGGCGATAACCCTCTGCCTTCATCCTCCCAACAAAGCATTGTTTGTGTCCTTTCAAGTTGTTTTGTTTTAAGGAGCAAAAGATACTCTTGCAAAGGCAAGGCATTCTCTTCTGCCTGTTTCTGTTGATTACTAGACACACTCGGTGGGGTGAGGTCTGGCTATCTGAGGCTAAGGCTGTGTACTCCTGAGATGCCGAGCACTGAAACTGGGGCACCACTGACACGGCCGCCCTGTCGACTGGCTGGCGGCTGGCACGGAGCCTTCGTTATAAATACCTGAGGGCTAAGTTCTCAGACATAACCCAGCACCTAAAGGGCAGTGACTGCGTGAAAGAATCCTGAATCTTCCTTCTTCTTTTTTGGTACTGGGGGTTGAACCCTGGAACATTCTATCACTGAACTACACTCCAGCCCTTTTTATTTTTTATTTTGAAATAGGGTCTCACTAAGTTGCTGAGACTGACCTCGAACCTGTAATCCTCCTGTCTCAACCTCCTCAGTACTAGGACTACAGGTGCGCACCATGATGGCGGCACAAGCTGGTCTTGTGCTTGGATTTGTTGTTGTCTTCATCCTGAGCTGCCCACACAATCTAATAGCCAGGAGATTTGTAATTTATATTTTTTTGTATGTGTTTTGTCATTGTTATTATTTTGGGGGTTTTTTGTTTGTTTTTTGTTTTGATGCTGGGGATTGAACCCAGGGTAGCATGCTAGGCAAGTGCTCTACCACTGAGCTATAGCGCCAGCCATGTATTGCTTGCTTGCTTGCTTGCATGTGTGTGTGTGTGTGTGTTACTCACTCAGGATTGAACCCAGGAGGATTCTACCTTCTAGCTACCCTGTCAGCCTTGCTGAGGGCCTTGCTATGTTGCTGAGGCTGGCCTCAAACCTGCAGTCTTCCTATCTCAGCCTCCCAACTACTAGGATTTCACGTGTGCACCACCATGCCCAGCTCCCTGTGTTACTTTCTTAGAACACATTTGGAGCCTCTAAAGTTGAGCTCATTAAATTAAGCATAGATGTAACACAGGCAGTTAACTGATTGTTAGTAGATACTAGTCTTTTTTTGTGCCTTGAAATTTTTAAGAGAAAAGGGGTGCACAGTAGCTGGAAACCCTGTTTTCAGGTGCTCCATAGGGGATCCAGGCATCACCTGGTGGCAGGTCAGGAATGCAGATTCCCAGGTCCACCCCAGCCCTTTTGGGTCGAGGTCTGCATTTCATCAGATCCCAGGTAGTCGTATGCATGGTAAAGATGAAGAGGTTACACTTTAGGCTAAAACCATTCCATTGACACTAATCTTTAATGTGCTTTTGGGTTGAAAAGTGAGTACTGAGACCCCCCAAGGCTTTGCCTTCTGAACTGTCTGGTCCTTTAATGGTCTACGCAGCTTCAAATATTTGCCATGGAATTTCCCAGCCTCAACTTGAGGAATTTTATTTGGAGAAGCAATTTGTGTGTGATTCAGACCCCTTGGTTTTCAGACTTGTTCTTTCTCTTTCAAAGGTACGAGGCTACCCCACATTGTTGCTTTTCCGCGGAGGCAAAAAAGTCAGCGAGCACAGTGGCGGGAGAGAGCTCGAATCCTTGCACCAGTTCGTCCTGCGCCAGGCGAAAGATGAGCTGTAGGAGCTCCGTGGGAGGAGTCACCTGTCCTGCCTGGCCCCCTGCAGCCAGTGCACGGAAGCCACACTGCGCGGCTGTCCAGGTTTCAAATGGTGGTTAGTCAGAAAGCTGAATGTACTAAACTTGCGGTATCTTCTTCAAGTGTTTTTTAAGCCAACATGTTCTACAGACTCTTTATTAAGTTCCTCTAAGTAAATGTGTAACTCATGGTCACTGTGCAAACTAAATACTTTCTGTGGCCATCCATCCCCTTTAACCTTCTCTTGATGAAATTAAGCGATTTCCTTTGAGACTAAAATAGTCGAGGAAAATCAAATTGCTGGACTATTTATGACTCCTGAGTGATTTTGATGAAAGCTTCATCCAAAAGCATAGTTTTGTGAACTGCTCGAGTTCTGGAAAGGTGCCCTTGTGGCATTGTTAACGTTCCTCTGATCTAAAGACCACAATTGACTTATTAATGTGGTTGGTCCACAGCTTAGAGCCGATTTTAAAGCAAAAACCCACACCCTCTGGAAGGTACCTTCATAGCCACTGCTAAATTCTCTGTTTCATTGGTTCTTCTCTCCTGGGGAAAGGTTGGCCACTGTAAACACAGTGTCACCTCTAAGGCCATCATACGTGTGTGTTGATATTTGCTTAATCAGTTGTTGTATTCAGAGGTGGTGAAAGATTTCATCAGCGCATTATGTGATCGTGAAACCTGTGTCCGTGCGAACATTAAGATTTGATGTCTTCCGTAGAAAGTGTGGGCATGGAAAGCTCCAGTCTGGTCCTGACTGTTCTGTCAATGCATAGAAATATTCTGGTTGTATTTGCCTGCCAGGTGACAGGACCAGTAGGGCCTTCCTAGACTGGGTGTCCAGGATCAGGGACACCCTGCAGCTCTGCTCGGGAGCCCCCACTAGAATCGGTTTCTGATTCTGTTCCCGAGTAGTCCTTTTAGGAGCTGCCTGTCCTTTGTCCACCTTCAAGGAGGTCGACCTTCTAATGTATGAACAATGGGATTCATTTGACCTCAAGACCAAAGACTGAAGTCTGCAGCGCTACTCTGGCCCAGGTGTATATGGGTGTTGATGCTAGACCCCTCTAACTGATGCCATCATGGTGATTAAACATTTTTACTATCACCCTTGGAAATCAATCTCTGTAGGACTAAGCTCCCTTAAGGCATCTGTTTGTTCTTTACCATCAAGTTACTTTCCATAATAAGCACTGTGTCCAACAGCACCCTTCACCCTGCGGGGTGACGTTGACATTGGCACAAAGCACCTGGTGGTAGGAATCTCAGAGACATGACCACTTCTACTGTCTGGGGCAGAGGGAACAGCAGCATCTCAGCCAGCCTCTGCCTTCAAGGAAACCTTTATTAATCATGTGTGGTTCACAGATGTTCTTTAAAAAAAAGCAACCCAACTTTCTAGAAAAGCCCAGCCACCACGAGTGGCTTCAGCTTTGCATCACGAGCCTGTATAAAAGAAAATCAAAGTGGTACAATTTGTTTACACTATACTTTCTAAATAAACTCTTTAAAAAAAGAAAAAAGTCTGGTGTCTCCTTAAATGTTACAGCAGAACGGATATAAAATAGACAATAAATTATAGTTTCTATTTACAAAAAAAGCTGTAAGTGCAAACAGTTATAGATTATAAATGTATTATTTAATCAGTTTAGTATGAAATTGGTTTCCCAGTACATGATTGTGAAAAAGACATTTTTAAAATATTCTAGGATTTAATTTGAGTCTTAACTTTCTACGAGAGAAAACTGTGATTTCAATTCATAAACAGCATGTTCATCTCCACAAACCCAGGCTTAAAGGCAGGGTGCCCCATCTTCCTCGATTTCCTTTATAGGCTCTAACCCTGTAACGTGGTGCACTGTGTAGTAAGCAAAAGAACCGCAGTAATGAAATAGGAGAGAGCAGAGCCAGCATTGATGTTAATGTGCTTTTTAAAGAGCCAGTCTGATAAAGAGGAGGTTCAGACTGCTCTTACATGCCACACTGTCGAGGAAGGCTACAGCCAATGCCTCGCACCCTCTGCAGCCTCCCCGCAATGTACGATCGGTCTACTTTTAGTTCTAGCAAAGAATGCAGTCAATGAGGAAGGGTGGAGGTGTGGAAAACGGATGGTTTGTTTTGACTGAAATATCTACATTTCACAAAACTCCAGCACGAACATGTCTCAGCAGTAGCTGAGACAAAGGCACCTCTATAGAGCCCTGGTTACGGTCCGGCTGCCATCCTACGTGATGCTGGCCTTGTAGGGAATGGAGTCTGTTATAGCGTAAAATCTACCTGTGGTGGATACTATTGAGCCAGCTGATACTTTAGCCAGGAATACTTACACGCCTTCAAGACTTTTTTCCCTCTTTAAGTCACTGACACCGCAAGCACTTGATCTAAAGCTAAATCTAATTTTGTGGGGGTGGATCCTTCAAAATCATCTCTGCAGTACCAGACCTCATACTGCAAACATACAAACTCGGCTTCCTTCAGACCAGCAAGTTCTTACGTTATTTATGAAATGACCAAATTATTAACAAGGTCCTTTTAAGATCTTCCTTGGGCAGCAAGGCACCGGTATGAGATGGTCTCACAGTCTCATCACCCCACTTCCACTGTGCTGCTTTGTTTTTAAGGCAGTAGGAATCCAAGGCGGGACTTGCGTCCCCTGCGGCTGGTTTCGAGTTAGTGGCATCCGCAAGCTCTAACGACCATATTCCTATATTTTTTCAAGATGACATTGGAGTTGTCATCAAAGTAAAGAACTGAGATGGCGTTTAGTTTGGTTGGTGCACAGCATGGTTTGGGGACGTACTCAGGATTCATAAGGTGAACCTGTTCCAAAACAGAAGGGGAAAAAGGGGGCCATTAGAAGTGGTGCCTGGTCTGGGCTTAATCCCACTCACACAATAAAAGGGCAGAGAGCTCACCAAGGTCTGGACGATCGCGTGGTTGGTGGCATTCATGTGAGCATTGAGCGGAAAAGAGCATTCTCCATCACAGTAATTGGCAGCGTAGCCCTTGGGTGCGATGATCCAGTCCTTGATTTTAAAGCAAAAGGAAGCAATAGATTAGTACTTCTATATTATCTGTGTCCTCAGTAATCCCCTGAGAAGGTAGAAAGCCTGCTGGACAGGTTAGGAGGCTGATGCGGGGAGGCTCAGGAATTTGGCTGAGTTCAGTCAAGTTCAAGGCTGAAGTGTAAACCTGGCCAGGCTGACACCAGAGCCCTGGCTCCTTCCACAGGCCCACAGGCCCCTTAAGGGCTTCCCACCTGTGAGGCTGGAATTGCACAGGTGGCTGGCTTTGTGTGCAGATGCCCCTCCATTGTTGATGGGGTTACACCGCAACACAGCTATTGTAAGTTCAAAGTATTGTAAATGGAAATGCACTTAATACACCTACAGACCATGCCAGCTGAGCATCACTCACACTGAAGTGCCAGCCACTTCCCCCATGATCACCAAGCTGACTCAAGAGTGGCGATCACTGCTGCCCAGCATCTCAAGGAAGATCAGACCACATATTGTTAGCCCAGGGAAAGATCAACATTCAAAACGTGGAGTGCAGTTTCTACTCAATGCACACTGCTTTTGCACCACCAGAAAGTTGAAAAATCACAAGCCAAACCATCCGAAGGCTGGGACTACCTGTACTTGGACCCAAAAGACCCTCTCCTGGAGCCCATCTTGCTCTTGTTAAAGGAAGGCCTTCCTCATATAGACACTATCCTCTGTTGCTCATCACCTATAATTAAGCTGACTTTTTATGAACTGGTGGTGGTTCTCAGGTGTGAAGCATGTGTCAGTCAGATGGAGAATGTTCCTGGAAGAGCTCAGCGAGGTAACCTAAGCCAGTGGGGACTGGCTGGAGAAAGTGGGTCCCTGGGAGCATGGGCGTGGGGACTGTGCTTTGTCTTGAAGCCCCTTGCTTGTTTGCTGTCTCTGTGGCCTCCATGATGTGAGGGCAGAGCCCTTGCTCTCTCCCTGTCTGCTTCCCGCCACCATGCCCCGAGATACAAACAAAGATGCCAGCTTCCCATGGACAAAATCTGGAATTTCCAAAAGAAATGTGAGCAAATAAATATTTCTCTAAGTTGTGTGCTCATTCATTTTGGATTACAGCAGCGGAAATGTTGACTGAGATAGGACAAAACATTGTGTTCTTCTGGATCGTTTGGGTGAGCCAGTTTATAGCCATTGGAGAAATTAACCATTGGATTCTTTTTTCCAACCCTGTTTTAAAACACAATTAAAATTTGCTTAAATGCCCAAATCCATAAAAGACCCTGTGGGTTTTAGAAGAATGAGGTAAGAGTGTTGGGGAATGTGGGCATTGAAATGGAAGGGTCACAGAGCTTGGGAACCCCAGAGAGGCATCAGTGGCGCTTGGTACACCATCATACCAGGCCATTCTTTGTCTTATTCCAGCAGCCTGAGAATTTGCAAGGTCTCCTATGACTTGCACAGAGGGAATCATCTCCATAGTGAAGTGCCAGGTCTTTGGTGATGGCTGCTGCCATTAAGGGTGGAGCAAACTTCTGAGAAAGGACCTTTGCCCTCCCTTTTGTCCAGAGAGAACTCACCTGCCAGCCCAGGTCTTGGAAGTTCACATAAAGCTCGTGCTTCTTGCAGGTTTTTAATTCACTGCTGCTGTAATCTGTTGGAGGAGATCAAAAGACATTCCCATTAACTCATTCATTCTTTCACTTAGAAATGTACACAGGGAGTTTGCAACATGCTAGGCACTGGATTAGCCATGGAATACTGCAAATAAGGCCCCTGTTAGACATGTGGTTAAGAAGATCACAGGTTTGAGGCAGCTTCAGTAACTAAGGTGAGACCTTCAGCAACTGAGGGAGACCCTGTTTCAAAATTTTAAAAAATAGGGCTGGGGGTATGGTTCAAAGGCAGAATGCCCCTGGGTTCAATTTTTAGGACCACACACACGCACAATTACAACAACAATCATATTAATAATAAATTTAAAAAAGGAGATACTTTTTTTTCTGACTTAAGGAGTCCAGATGTACGCTGAGAGGCCTATCATCCAGCAGACAGATGTTACATAAGAATTAAAGAGAAGTTCAAGCAGAAGAGACCTTGTTTCAAAACAAAAGTTTAAAAAGGTAAAGAGAGTGCCTCTGTTGGAATGGATTTGAGGATATGTAAAAAGGAGGCAGGGAGGCAAAGCTGGAGAAATGAGCAACCTAGAAGCTACCGCAGTGACCTGAATTTTCTGACTAAGGCACAGATGAAAGTTTTTGAGCCAGAAAGTGACATATTTATAGCTGTGATTCGAAAGGATTCATCAATCTGATTGTTGTGTTTAAGAGTTCTAGAAAGGGCAGTGTTATAGTTGGATATAAAATGCCACTAAAGAGCTTATTTATTAATGTTTGGAGTTGATATAATTTAGTCTTGAGGGCTGTAATCCCAGCAGTGGATAAATCCATTGTAATGCATTTACCTAGGTGGTGGCTGGGGCCAGTAGGGTGGGGCTGGAAGGGGTGGATCCCTGGGGGTGCAGACTTGGGGATTTTATATGGCTCCTCCTCCCCCTGCTGTCTCTCTTGCTTTTGGCCTCCATGATGTGAGGAGCGCAGCCCAGGTGCTCTCCCTCTCTCCGCTCCCTGTCACCATGCCCTGAAGTCTGCAGTCCCCAGCCTCACATGAACTGAACCTGAACCCGTAAGAAAATAAATCTACTTTCCTCTAAGTTATGTGGTCAGGTCTTCAGATTATAGCTGTAAGAATGCTGATGGGAAGAGGCAGAGAGATGCAGGGTAAGGAGATTTTGGAGAAAGGGTGGTCTGCTATCACAGATGTCAGTGGATAGAGCCTAAGTCGTGTGTGCTACCTCTGCCCTTGCAACTACAGAAGCCAGAAAGTCACCTAATTCTCCAATGTCTGCATAAAACTGGAGTTTTATACTTGTACTGCTGGACTTCCTAGCCTTGAATCAGAAGAGAACATGCAGATTTTGTAAGGAAAAGAGACAAACAGAACCAACTCAGGCCAGTGATCTATATTGGAAAGAAAGATTCAGGCTAACTCTTTGAGGTGGTTTACCAATTCTAAATTTATTCAGTCTCTCCACTACCCACCTCACCTCTTGGAACCCTAGGTGTAATGTAATGTCAACTCCCCAATCCTTGAAAATGAAAATGAAAATGAAATGGACGAGTTGAACACCAGATTAGATATAATTGAAGAGAGAATTAAAGAACTGGATGACATATTTGAAGAAATCTCTTCAAATATAGCACAGAGTCACAGAAAATGACTATCTGTAAAGAGATAAGGATAGGATGAAATATTTCTAATAAGAAATTTTAAAGACCATAATAAGGGAGAAGTAATATTAGGAGACACAATGGCTAGAAAATTTCTAGAACTGAAAAAAGGCAAATATCTTTCAGTGAAGAGGCACACTGAGTTCTAAGCAGAACAAATAAATTCCTATCCAGCTACATCTGGTGAAACCGTGATACATCGAGCACATAAAGAAATTCTCAAAAGTAATCCAGAGATCAAAAGGAAATTATCTACAAGGGAACACAAAGACAATAGCAAAATTGAAAAAGTAGATATTTCAAATTAAATAATATAAAAATGATGCCATCAACCTAGAATTTCATACAGCTGTGAATGGACATAGCATTTATTGTTTTTGTTACTCAGCTTTCAGGAACACTTCTCATTTGGAGAATTCCTATAGAGGTAGGAATCAGGGTCCATTTCCCATGAGCTCCCCTGTTTGTCCCTCAGCTGCTGGAGTAAAGGCTATGACTCAAAGCTCATCGAATGCTTCCACCCTGTAATATCTAATGACTCAGAGTTGAAATCCAGAATGGGTGGAGTGGCAGCCAAAGGACAGTGTCCCTGTGACTGTATCTGAGTTGGGTTTTGATTTTGAGTTCATTTCTCCAGTCTTTTTGTTGAATTTTCTGATACCTGTAAAGATACCTGTGTGCCACTGCATCCAGCAACTAAGTATTTATTAAATACTCACATCCACTGGGTGTGGTGGCATATGCCTGTAATTCTAGTACTTGAGAGGCTGAGACAGGAGGATCACCGGTTCAAGGAGAGCTTCAGCAACTTAGCAAAACCCTCAATAACTTAGCTAAACCCTGTTTAAAAAAAAAATAGGAGCCGGGCGTGGTGGCGCACGCTTGTAATCCCAGCATTCGGGAGGCTGAGACCGGAGGATCCGGGTTCGCGGCCAGCCTCAGCTACCTAGTGAGGCACTCTGCAACTTAGTGAGACTCGGTTTCAAATTAAAGAATAAAAAATAGGGCTGGGGGTATAGCTCGGAGGTAGAATGCCTCTGAGTT
>PVLC010006398.1:0-69688 GCA_004027655.1 Graphiurus murinus
TTTTTTTTTTTTTTTTTTTTTTTTTTGCGGTACTGGGGATTGAACTCAGGGGCATTCTACCTCCAAGCTACACCCCCAGCCCTATTTTTTATTCTTTGTTTTGAAACCGAGTCTCACTAAGTTGCAGAGTGCCTCACTAGGTAGCTGAGGCTGGCCGCGAACCCGGATCCTCCGGTCTCAGCCTCCCGAATGCTGGGATTACAAGCGTGCGCCACCACGCCCGGCTACTTTTAATCAATTTTAATGCTATGAAAAATCAGAATTACCAAATGCCAACAAAGGGTCAAAAAGTAATTTTTTCCAAACCTAAATATAAAGTTGGTATATACATATATAAATATATACATCTATATGTGCATATATATATATATATATATATTTGGAAATTATTTAAGCCATAATACCCCTCCATCAGTGTTAATAATCCACACTGCTATTTCAAGCAGTGTCATAAATATGGTGCAGCCTTAGCCAGCCATTAGATCCATCTGTTCTGTTTCAGTTGTGAAAAATTATTCAACTTTTCCATCAAAATTCAGCTGGAGCATGTGTCATACCTGCACTCATTACCAATTCATTCATCACTGCTGAGCTCTGCACTTAAAGTCGTTAGGATTTCAATAGTGGTTTGAAAACTGGTCTGGGAGAGGTTTGGATTTTTCACTGGGCTCTTCCTCCAGGTTTGTTTTCTTTCCTGTGGGATGAATTCCCCTTCTATTTATAAGACATTTCCCAACTGAAACACCTCACCTGCCCTCAGTCTGAAGGAGAAAACCCAGAGCAGGGTCTCCGCACCAGCTGCCAGGACGGGAGGACAGACCCTAGCCAGGGTTTGGACTTGGTCCGCTCAGGGTTTTGCCCTCCTTCCTTCCCTGTGTGGTATCATTTCCCTCTTGTAGGTTCCCAGAGCTGCCATTGGATGGTTTTAATTAGCATGTGGTACTGAACATCATTACCATGTTGGCGGTGTTAAATTTCAATGTAGTCAAATACCATGAGCTGTAGTCACAGCTTGTGACAGCCACAGGGAAGCTGTCCTTGAACTAAGCAGGGAGATAATTAGAAGAGGCAGGAGTGGAGATTGTTCATGCCGGCCTCTCCTACACTTCGACCTGATCGGCCTCCTTGGGTGCCTCATCTTTCTTTCTTTGTCTGATTCATTTTCTCTCCATTAAAGATTCCTCTGAAGCAGGCGCCTAACAAGAATGACAATGTTATGGCAAGAAAAGAGACCGAGCAGAAATGCAAAATGTTTGTCCTGAGACGCTGCCTCTGGTGAGTGGACAGTCAGTGTGGAATAAGAACAGGCGGGTGGCTCAGAGGACCTTTATGGCTCTGAGACTCCATTTTTCCTTATTATGTTTACATGAGGGAGAAAAGAGTTTTCTTTCCATTGTACTGAAGACAGAGAAGAGACACACAAATAGTAGTTAACCCAAAATAGCTGATAGACATCTTTGCAACTTACTTAATCAAAAAGCATCCATCACAGCAATCAGCAGGTAGATTCTTTGTCACTTTATCTGACTCCTCTCCCCCACTAACCACTACCGTCACCCAGGCAGAAGTAAAGAGCTTTGATGACCTCTCTATGGTTTGAGTAAGTCAATGAGCCTTATCCAAAATCAGAGTAAGGCTGGACTCTAGAACATATTATTATGGGAGATATGGAATAAAAGAGCAAGTAGATGGCTAGTATATGCCCCCAAGCAGAGAAATTGGGGGAACTAACCTGAAACACATAAGCTAGCCCACTTCCAGGCTTACATAGTTTTTAGACCAAAGTTCTAAGAAGAAAATAAACCAGATATAGTTATAGAGAAGAAATAAGGGAGGCAATGGCCAGAAAAGACCTCACCTCTGTAAGAAGGTGAAGTTGAAAATGAAGTGTGGAAAATGAGGAGCAGCCAAGCTGGGAGCCAGAGAAGGGAAGAAAATAGCAGGCCAGGGAGGGCTGAGCAATAGTGACGAGGAAGCATGGAATGAGGGTGGAAACTCAAGTGGAAGGGCAGGAGGCAGATCCCACGTAGTGTTTAAGGCAGGGTAAGAAGTCTGAATGTTATCTACGAAGTCATTTAAAAATTTTACCGGGTTAGGAAAGGCATGACTTGGTTTTGTCTTATTTTGGATCACTCTGGCTACTGTGTGGTCTATGGCTTGTTGGGGGTGGGATGGGAGGGCTGAGTGGCACCAGGGACATCAGTTAGGTAACCACTGCAGGGACATGGGCAGTAGACAATGATGCCTTGGGTTAGGATGCTCACAAGAGGAGATGATGATGAGGAAACATTTGAGGTACGTTGCAGGCACAGAATCAACAAAACTTGCTCACAGGCTGGAGTCTGGAAATGATAAGAAGGGCAGACATGAGGAGTGACTCCAAGATTCTGGCCTGAGCCCAGGAGTGGGTGGCAGTGCTCTTTTTCTTTGAGGTTAAGACAAAGAGGGATGAGATTATATGCAGGGAGGAGGAGTTTGGAAACAGGAGAAAGCTCAGAAATCCATGTTGGGCATTGAACACTGAGATTCCTAGGAGGCATCTAGTTAGCTACAGAGTTGACCATGTGACTCTGGAGCTGAGCTGAGGGGTTGTGGATGAAGATATAGATGCAGTAGTATCATTGTCGTGCTGGTGTGCACAGTCAGTGTGCTGGCTGAACTCACCTAGAGAGGCAGTGGTGGCTGAGGCAGGCGTGTGGCCTAGAGGTGGAGTAGAGGTGGAGTGGCACCCTTCTACGCCATTCAAGGCACAGCACCAATCCAGGTTGAATGGAGGTAAAAAGAAGGAGTGAGGCAAGGAGACTACTACTCCTGTGCCTAGTGCCTCCCAAGGAAACCACCAGGCCCTTGAGAGGATTAAGTGAAATAACACATAGAAAAGCATCTAGGAACTGCACCTTATTACTTGATATGCAACAGAACTATTACCTTGTTACCTGATCTTTGAGCTTTTCCTGTCACTAGAAGGCAAACCCAAAGGACAAAGATGCCATTCAGTCCATCGATGCTTCTCTGGCACCTAGAACAAGTACTTATTGTTCTGGTTTATTCATCTGGCTGAACACGTATTTATTGGTCAGCCAGATTAACTATTATTTTTGCCATGTTCAAAGGAATAACTCGCCTGTAATGGTTTGGATTTAGAATGTCTGCCTAGCCCTCACAAAAACAAGGTAGCAACATTGGAATCGAGACTTGGTTGCTAAAGGGGGCCCCTGGGGATGTGGCCTTGGGGGTTATATAGATTCTCTCCTCTCCTTGCTGGCTCTCCTGCTTCTGGGCTCCGTGACGTGAGAGCAGCCCTTGCTCTCCCCACTCTCTGCTTCCCACTGCCATGTCCTGAGCTCTGAGCTCTGCAGATATAACCCAGCCTGACATGGACTGAAACTCTGAGATCTTCAAAAGACTGTGAGCAAATAAATCTTCCTTCCTCTAGGTTGTGTGGTCATTTGTCTTGCATTATAGGAGTGAGAATGTCGACAGAGACATCGCCCAGGCCTGCTTTCTGTTGGCTTCTGCTAGGCCAGTGTTCAGCCCTTGGTGTTCCCTGCAGTTTCACATTTGCAGGCAGACATCAGCACTGATAAGATCCGGATGAAAGCACGAATCAGTGTCTCCTTTTCTCAAATCAATATGAACAGGAGAGATGCTCTTCTGCTTAGGAGGATTTTCCTCCCTTAGCTTTGGCAAGAAATATAAAAATCATACAAAAGAGTAAGAGTGCTCACTTGAACTAAAAAGAAAGAGGGATTTAACTGAAACTCTTGAAAGAGATGTAGACTTCCCTATATTCCTGTGTGGGGAACACCAACAAGCCACAGCATCTACCAGAACAAACTGAATGTCACTGGAGAACTTTGCAGGGAGGGAAAGAATACATTTTCTTACTTTTCCTTCTATCAGGCTTTATTTTTCAAAGAAGCTTTTTCTTAGTTTCTATCTTGTTAAAGCCAAATAAAGCCTTGAGGGAAAAAATAATGAAAGATGCTTTCACTTAGATTAGAAATCTACCCTTTCTCCCATAGGACTTTTAGACTTCCTTCTCCACCTGACTGATTTCCCAGGAAGCTGAGACAAGAGATTAATCTTCATAGCAAAAGATGAAAAGAGTAAGGACTCAGCAGACAGCAGTAGAATGTATACACAAAACAAAATTTGGGAGGATGCACTCCACCCTACCCACTGCCCATCAAAAATAAAACCCCATGACAAGTCAGGCATGGTGGCACATGTTTGTAATCCCAGTACTTAGGAGGCTGAGACAGAAGAATCGCAGATTCAAAGCTGGCCTCAGCAACTTGGTGAGGCCTTCTGCAACTTAGTGAGAGCCTGTTTCCAAATAATAAAATAAAAAAGGCTAGGTATAGAGCTTGGAGGTAGAATGTCCCTGGGTTCAATCCCAAGTATGACAAAAATAAATGAATACTTACATACATACATCCATACATACATACCTACATACATATCTACCCCATGACAATCACCAATCTCGAGAAAGTCTAGAACTAGAACCGTAAGTGATGTGAACGTGGCACGTATGAAATCCAGTCAAATTTCATAATCAAAGACAATTTGGGTTCTAATTCTGACTTACTGAGTATAGGGATTATTTGGGCAAATTCTTTCTCTCTGCCCACTTTTTGCATCATAAAGATGGACTGGAACCAGGGTTGGTGACGCATGCCTGTAATCCTAGTACTTGGGAGGCTGAGACATGAAAATCAAAAATTCAAGGCCAGCCTCAGCAACTTTAAGGTCCTCAGCAACTTAGTGGGAACTGTTTTAAGATAAAAATAAAATAGGGCTGGTCAGAGGTGGAATGCTTCTGGGATCAAACTCCAATAACCACCACCACCACAACAAAAAAGATGGCTTGGAATCATGGTGGTTGTGAAGGTTAGTCACAACATACAAAAAGATGGTACTTGGCTTGACAGAAGATGTGGGCTGGGAGGCGAAACACCAAGGCGTAGTTGCTACTCTGCTGTTTATAAGGACTCACAGAAAACAGGAAATAACAACAGATAATTATTTCAAGCTCCTACTATGTGTTAGACACTGTTTGAAAGAAATGCTCTTATTGAAGTCAAGACAGTTTTCTAAAGTTTCTAAATTAGAAGTGGTGGAGCCAGAATTCACACCCAGGCGTTCACACACAAGAGTCCCTGCTCCTCCTCACCACTAGACACTGCCTGATAGGGAGAAAGAAAAACATGGAAGCCAGCATGCTTGGGTTTTAGTTTTATTTCCCCCAAATATTTCCCCGAAATCAGGAAAAGGCACCTGATTTTTCTGACCCTCAGTCTTCTTAATTTTAAATGGGGGACTGGATGGTACTGGATGGCTAAGGTCATGTCTGTTCTATAATCCCCTGGTCCTGTGATTTCATGTTTTTTTGAGTTAGCTAAGTAGATTCAACTTTTCAAAACTGGTGAATCGCTTGGTTGATTGAACAGAAACCATGAAGTCCATAAGGAGAGCCTAGCTTTCAAATATCTTACTTGAGCAGAAAACCATAAAAAACAAACAAACAAACAAATCTCAACTTCTACCTCAAATCCTCAGAAATGAAAGAAAATGGCACTTACCAGAATAATTACAAATTCTACCAGCCTTTTCCATCTCATTGTCTTGATAGCATCTCCTATAGATACATGATTTTTTTTCTGTGTGTGTTCTACCTCTGAGCTATACGCCTAGCCGTGTGTGTGTGTGTGTGTGTGTGTGTGTGTGTGTGTGTGTGTGTATATTTTTTAATTTTGAAAGAGGGTCCCACTAAATTGCTAAGACTGGCCTTGAACCTGTGATCATCCTATCTCAGCCTCTCAAGGACTGGGATTATAGGCATGAGCCACCAGCCCCAGCCAGACACAATCTGTTTTATATGATAAATGCAAAGAAAAAAATTGGCCTGCAAAGGTAAGGGCAACCCAGAGGGCAGGGAAGGCCACAACCAGAGCCCATTGCAATGACCAGAAATCACATGAGCCTCCACACCCAAGAACAAAGAGGGCCTGCACTACCTAAAGATGCAGTTGTCATGTGACAAAGACAAGGAACAGAAGCCACACGCCTAATGCTGGAAAACAAATCTTTTCTTCTGACTTGTCTGCTTCATTGCATCAAGGAAGAATCAAAGAGAAGATCTGCCTGATCTAACATGATTAGGCATCAAATATTCAGGTGTAGAATGACAGTGTCCCCCCACTTCAACAGCCATGATTAAGTTCCATCCGGGATGGTTGACAGAAGAGCCTGTCGTGGCTTCAGTCTAAACTGTTGAAGCATTGGAATTATATGGTGCTTTTATTATCTTGTGGAATGCATGCCCCTGGGGTACTCCTTTGAGTTCAACTAAAATGACAGTTTAATTCTCAGTAAATGAGTGCTAATTAAAATGCTGGGGGAAAGACTGTCATAATTGAATAATGAGAATCATGCAGCATACATTTGTTTAAAAGTTCCTGTAAGCTGAATTTAGGGATCCGAAAATGATCTCTAGGAGCTCACAGGCAAAAGCAGCTCTCTGGAAAGCCTTTGATGCTCAGCTTGGGTCTTCGCCGAGCAAAGTCTGCATCTTGCATCAGAATTAGTTTTAATGCTGCTGCCGGACTAACTCTAGCAACCAAATATATCTCCTACAAAATGCTCGTGAATATGTTTCTCCCTTTTAGACAGTGTGAAATGTTGTTGGAGAAGAAGCCAAGGTATTAAAATCCATTTCTGCTTTACTCTTGGACAGGTAGCTGTGGTGGCTTCAAGTCTCTACAATAGTCTTTGACATGATAAAAATGTAGAACTAGACAATGCCAGCCATTAGAAGTCTTGGGAGGAAGCAATGTGGGTGAGTGGAAAGAGTGTTGAAATGCAGTCTTAGTCTTTCCGGTAATTCTAAAACAGGATGTGAACAGATTATCCCAGATCTTCATCTTTTAGTTAAGCCTATTTAAAATGAGATAATATACTTAAAAGCAACTTGAAAAAGAAAAAAGAAAAAATATGTATGTATATATACATGAAATAAAACTCTGACCATTGGTTGACTCTTGTATGAACATTATAGGCTTCAGATTTATTTTCCTAATTCAGATCACTCTGCTATCAATACATTTTAACAAGGCAGGACTGTAATGGACAAGCTTATTACAGTGGGATATTATCAGGAAATCTATATTATTCTGAAACACAAAATGTAACTTTAATCCCACAATGTTCAATTTATATACTATTCCCCACCCTCAGCAGCTGGGATAATTGGATTGACTTTCATGCTTCTGGGTTTCTACGTTTCCCTTATTTCTTCCATCCCAGTAATAGTTAATTTCAAAGGCCTCGGGACTGTATTGAATCCAAGCTATTCACAGAGTTTCTGTCCTGTCTCTAAAGATCTATGGGAAAAATAAATTCTATAACCTCCTCCTATGCCTAACAACTTTTACAGTGAGTAAATTCTGTACAATCTGAATTCCTTGATTGTGAAGAAATGTCCCCCGGGCCACCCATCGGGAGGCCTCCCATACACTTCCTAATCCAACACAGTTTAGAGCCTTGACAGCTCCAGCAGGCTGCTTAGACACCCCTTATGAATATGCAAAGACAATCTTTCACTTACAAAAGAAACTGATATAGCCATTATGCCCTGTGCTTAATCAAACCCCCATTCACTTCCCTCTGCTTTGCGAACCATCATCAAGAAAATGTGTTGCTAAGCAAACTTAGCAATAAGGACCTGGTTCTCTTCAAAAACGATTGCTTGGAGGCCAGCCTGCTTAGAAGTAAAGATCCAGGCTTTTTTTTTTTTTTTTTTTTTTTTAGCTTGTAATTCGATTTCCTGTAAAATCGAAGCTCATCATTCAGTTAAAGGAAGATTGGAAAGTTGCTTACAGGATCCTCATTTAAACAAGTTAGAGTTTGCACACACACACACACACACACACACAAGTGCACATGCACACACACTCACACCAGGTCCTTCTACTTGTTTCTGCAACTGCTTCTTGGAAAACATCCAACTTAGGCCAAGAAAATGCATAATAGACACACTGCTGACTTCCAAGCATCTGGTGAATTCACAACTTTCATTGAGTTTTGCATACGTGTCATCAATATTCATTCTTTCATAGACATTTATCTTAGTCACTCTCATCTCCCCCAGGAAACATGATCAAGAAAAAACATAAAGGACATTATATTGCAAATTCTGAACGGAGAAGACACAGGAATAGAAAGTCACCTCCTAGCTTTGCAACTAATTTTCAGTGTGACCTGAAAAGATCACTTCTAACAATATGTGCCCCAAATCCCACTGGCCCCAAATGGGGAAAAATACTTTCTATGACACCTAGATGAGGTCTTAAGCCTAACCCCACAAACAGCTTGGCGCATTTCATAAACTCCCTAGATTATCAGATCCCATCTAGGTCAGTGAAAACCTGTTTGTAGGATTTAGTTCTAATTTCCTTCAGCAGTTGGTGGGCCAGTGGTCTCAATTTCCCATTCCCTCCAACAGTTTTACTTTTCCACTGAGAAAAGGATTCAAGGAGATGTGATAGAACCCAGCCTTGTGGAAATTGGATTCTAGGATAAGTAACCAAATACATTAGCCTCCAAGCTACTACATTTATTTTGGAAAAATACAATATTATTATTATTTTTTTTTCGGTACTGGGGATTGAACTCAGAGGCATTCTACCTCCGAGCTACACCCCCAGCCCTATTTTTTCATTCTTTATTTTGAAACCAGGTCTCACTAAGTTGCAGTGCCTCACTAGGTAGCTGAGGCTGGCCTCGAACCCGGATCCTCTGGTCTCAGCCTCCCGAATGCTGGGATTACAAGCGTGCGCCACCACGCCCGGCTCAAAAAAAAAATACAATATTAGATAATGGATATGGATATAGATTACAGGTTACAACATACACTGTTCACATGTAATCGTTTTATGCCAAATAATGTGCTTTCCCCCTTTATCAGGCTATTTTCACACAGTAAACTTGATCAGAGAACAACAATGTGTTTGTGTTGTTCATAGATTCTGTATTTTTTCCTTTGGACATCTATTTATCACAGGGTCCATTATATTAATTTTATCTTCTTATTTCCTGTAGTCTTGATGTTTTGGCATTTGAGTGCCTTCAATGCCCAAGCCAATCCTGCCCCTCCCATGGCTAGCTAATCCCTAAAGACAGTAAACTTCCTAGGGAGCACACTTCTGATATGCAAGCTGACCATCTCTTTATCAAACTCTTACATACCATATCAATATTTCCCCTGCCCCCTAGTCATTACAAGGTGCCAGGCATCCAGAGATCACCATGTAGTCCAGAGGCCTCCAGAATTTTCCATGCTAGCCAATCCTGCCCTGCCTTCCCTTTCCATGGAAACTCCATAAAGAAAGGCAGCTGTCAGGCCTTGGCTGGCATGGTATGCCCCCTCCTCTGGGTCTCTCCATGGCATCAGTCTCTCCCATCACCACCCATCACCTCCATAAATTAACATCTCACAGGTGCCAAGCAGATGTGCCATGCATCTGCCCTCTGTCTACTTTCTTATGGTGTTAATATTATCCAACCTAGATAAGGAATAGCAGCAACTAGACGACCCTCTAGCACTTTTTTTTTTTTTCGGTACTGGGGACTGAACTCAGGGGCGTTCTACCTCCGAGCTATACCCCCAGCCCTATTTTTTATTCTTTATTTTGAAACCGAGTCTCACTAAGTTGCGGAGGGCCTCACTAGGTAGCTGAGGCTGGCCGCGAACCCGGATCCTCCGGTCTCAACCTCCCGAATGCTGGGATTACAAGCGTGCACCACCACGCCCGGCTCTCTAGCACTTTTAACCTCCACTCAGCTCTGACCTTCTTGAGGGCAGGAGTTGGGCCATGTGTACCTCTGTATCCTTGTGTGGACCACTTGTGAAGTTTTGACTAATCTGCTTCAACTCGGTAAGTTCATAAGAAATGGCTAAAGTCATGTTTTCCAGTAGTGCAATGGCAGCTGTAGGATGGCTTGGGCTCCTCAAAATAGGATCCACAATCATCTGAGGACTTGTTCAGAGATTCTCAGGCCCTGCAGGCTTGCTGAATGCTAATTCCTCTTGTCAAGGCCCAGGGACCTGCAACTTAAACAGAATCCCAGGCAGTTCTTGGGCACCATTGTTCTTGTTTTGGTCTCTGGAACTCTTCAGTCAACATGAAGCAAATGATAATTCTAAGATGTGAGGACTTTTTATTCTACAGGCTTAACATTCAAACTTAATTTGATTGGGCACCCATGTTTTGATGTTCCAAAACCCTATTATTAGCAATGCCAACACCTGGGGTGACAATACCTCAGATCCATGAAGTCTGTCTCTCCTTTATCTGCTTGCTGTCTGATTGACATGGATTGCTAATTAAGATTTTCTAAGAAGGAGATAATTGAACCTCTGAGTCAAGTGGGGTACGTGTGTGTGTGTGTGTGTGTGTGTGTGTGTGTGTGTGTGTTCTAGTGTTCATATGTTTTTAAACGCTTTGGTCTTATTTTGTTTTCTTTATTCAACTCATTCCTTAGTTTGTCGCCAGTCGAGTATAACTCAATAGTGTGGGTCATTCCCATTCCCTCAACAGCTCAGCATTTGATGCCCTTCTTTTCTTCTCAGAATATTTGGATGAGACTTTACTTCCTTCAGCTATATGTCATGATATGTTATGGAAAGGTTCTTTGGGAGCACTTGTAGATTTCTATCTTCATTCCTGCTGAAGCCCGTGGAAGCATACTGAAATGAATATTGAGGTCTATGTTCCTAAAAGATGTATTCCTTAAGACCAGCAGGGCATGGCTTTGTGAAGGGAGCTCTCCTGCAGTAACAGTTGACATGAGCCAAGGTCTCCACCGCCAGCCTTCGGTGAAGTTTTCCATCCAATCTGCTTTCTTAGAACTGACATTTCTGTCAATATTGCCCCCACAGCTTCTGTGACAGGACTGGAACTCCTCGTGGGCAGTAAGTCCTGGCACATTTTCTTTTCCCTTCATCTCACTCATTGTTTTTCCATAAAAGCATTAGAAAAAAATCCGTGATAGATACTTTTATAGAGGTGACAATAGAGACCATGAGTAAGGAATTAACTCTCACTCAGTTTCCTAGAGCTCAAAGGTCCTGAGAGCCCAGTGGCCTTGGCAAGTATGTTGGAACCTTAGCTTCTTCAGAACTGTCTCTGGGCCTCTGGGAAACTCATGCAGTCTCTCTGAAAGTCCAAGATCCCCTCTGATGGTGCTGAGTGTGCTTCTCCTGTGCTCCAAGCCTGCATTCTAGCTGTCCTGCCTGGGATTCACTGATTTTACTTGCTGACCTCCACTATTATTGACCTGTTCTCTCCTATGAGACCCCAATACTCAGCTAACTTGGTCCTCAAAAGTCTGGCCTACTTCAGAGTTTAATACAGAGAAGGTGGGTTCTCCCTTTCCAGCAGGGGAATTGGTATACAAAAATGCAAAGAAAAGGGTTAATCTTTCAAAGTCTTCTGTTGTGCCCTGATGTGAACATTATTTTACTTGTCAGTTACTATTACAAAAACTTGTCTCTCAAAGAACAATTTAAGTAAAAACTCTTGTCACCAGTTCCCTCTAATTCTAGGTCAGACGACAATATAAATGTGACCAGATCAAAGCCCAGGGCTCTCTTCTCTTCTTGGACCAGGGATCCTAGGCAAGAAGGATGCAATGATTTCCCAGGTCCTAGTTGTCCCAGCTCTACAGCCAGCTGTCAGCACTACAGTTCTAACCTGTACATTCGTTGCTGCTGCTCCTATGAGACCCCAAGGAAATGAGAGCCGCTAGTCTGCCTGGCTAAGCCCAAGCACTGCAGAACAGCTAGCTCTCTCCCAGACCCTTTTTAAATGTAAGACTTAGGCAGAATCTGCAGCAGAAATGAAAGTGCATCCTCTCCAGTTATCCAGTAAAATTGACAATTAAATCAGAGAAACTAAATTGGATCTAGTGAATGTCTCCAACTCAGCTAGCCCTAGGGAAACAGTGACTGCCCGCAGGTGGTTCAGAGCAACTCTTTGTAATATTCATGTCATGTTGCTTAAAGATGTGCAAAAGACCAAGCCTACCTGGCTTCTGGTGTTTGACAACCCAGACTCCTGTTGCGTTACATTTGAACAGACAGTTGTATCTGAATATGCCAGGGAAAACCTTTGCAGGCAGTCAAGTAAGGTCAGCGAAAATTCCCCGCCCTAACTAAGAACTGGTGTGCACCTAATCCTGCAAAACCTAGGGGCATGCTATGTGTACTGCTGGTTCTTTCATACATGTGTTTGTTCATTCATTTGTAGCTCATTCACTAAATTTTACAGTTTGTTGGCAATGAAAAAGTGTTCAGAGAAGAAATTACTGAATCGGGGCTTTAATCTCATTAGTGTATGAATCCATTGATGGAGTAATAATTTGAATGGACTCACTGGTGATACCATAGACAGGCGGGGTGTGGCTGGAGAGGGTAGGACACTGGGAGTGTGGCCTTGGGGTCTATATCTGTCCCTGGTCCCTTCCTCTAGCTCTCTGCTTCCCAGCTGTTGAGTATAGCAGCTTTCCTCTACCGGGCCCTGCCATGGTCATCCTACCTCCGAGCCAGCCAGCCACTGGCTGAAGCTCTGAAATCATGAACCAAAGAAACCTCCCCTCTCCTAAGTTATTCTTCTTGAGTGTTTTGGTCACAACAATGAAAAAGCTACTCATATACTAGGCATCCTGTGACTATTTAATTGAGCTCTAAGCTATGCCTTGCTCGGTGCTAAATGCTGGGCACGCACCATTCCAGCCAACACAAAGCCTACAGGTGAATGTTGCTCCAATATTGACGACACCTGTACATTCTCATGCATTGGTTAGGGCTTTTCTTGAAAGCTTATAGAATGCAATTCTTACTGATAAGACAAGATAGTCAGCAATATTTATTTACCTATTTATTTATTTATTTATTTATTTATTTATTTATTTATTTATTTATTTTGTGGTACTGGAGATTGAACCCGGGGCATTTTACCTCTGAGCTACACCTCTAGTCATATTTTTTATTCTTTATTTTTGGAACAGGGTCTCACTAAGTTGCGTAGGGCCTCACTAATTTGCTGAGGCTGGTTGCAAACCCAGATCCTCCAGCCTCAGCCTCCCAAGTACTGGGATTACAAGTGTGCGCCACCACGCCCGGTTGTTATTTTTTAACTGAAAAACAAATTGGCAGATAGAATAAAGTTTGAGTTCCAAGTAAAATAGAAGTTTTGGACTAAGCCAAGAACAGAGTTAAAGTTACCTAATCTCTGTTCTGATTTTCTCACTAACCATCACTTCATTCCTTTACAAAAGGGAATCTATAAAATGCAAAAGATTCCCATGGGTAAAAAGAATGTAACTCAGATTGTTCTCATAAATAAAAGAAACAGAACAATAAAATGCAGTTTATATAAAAGACAATACTTTGCTTTCTAGATAATGCGGTAAGTCCAGCATTAAGTAAAAACAGCATTTAAATTCTGAATTAGCTGCCATGAAAGTGTCACTTATGTCTCTGCTCTCACCTGTTCCTGCTGGATATAAGGTCAACCTCCTCTCCTCTGGGTGGTCAGCAGAAGCTGATATGTGTTTGCTTGTGTGAGCACATGTGTGTGCAGGAGCTCACTGGCATGTATTTAACAATCAGTTCATTTAGCTATTTAGAGTATATCATATCTTAAACAACAAACCAGAAGAAAAGGGAGAATAAGCTTTTAAGTTAGAGCAGGATAGCAAGAGAAGCCCCAGTTAATAATGTGGCAAGAAGTTGGGCGTGGTGGCGCACACTTGTAATCCCAGCATTTGGGAGGCTGAGACAGGAGGATCCGGGTTCACAGCCAGCCTCAGCTACCTAGTGAGGCCCTCCACAACTTAGTGAGATCCTGTTTCAAAATAAAGAATAAAAAATAGGGCTGGAGGTATAGCTCGGAGGTAGAATGCCCCTGAGTTCAATCCCCAGTACTGCAAATAATAATAATAATAATAATAATAATAATAATAATAATAATAATGTGGCAAGAAGAGCTGCCATTGGGCATGGATGTCCTCGGTAAATCAATGTTCTTAATAGCTCAAATTTATCCCTTATATACCCATGATTGATTGATGAAGCACCTGAAATCCAAGAGAAGATATAGGAGAATAAACAAAGTCTAGGCCGCATTTTGGATGGACTTCTATCCACAACTAATTTAAAGAAAATGTACTTACATCTAAATTTTCAAGTGGTAAGTACCTCATTTCCAAATAGCACTTCACTTTAGAATGGCAGTTGTAGAGTGGGTAAGCATTCTTAGATGCATGTAAACCCCTTGACCTTCATAGCAGCACCAAAAGGTAAGTAGAAAACCATTCAGTTATTTATTCATTTTGCTTCCATCCTTATCATCACCACCATCATCATCACTATTATTATTTGTGGTACTGATAATTAAAACCGAGGACCTCACTTATGCCTGACAATAACTACACTGAGCTACATGCCCAGGCCTTTTTCTTTTTTTTTTTAATTATTCAGCATGGATTTTTTATACATTTCTTGTGTACAACATGGTTATGTATACATTTATGACATATCAATCATTGTCAGAGCACAATTAGCACCACATCTTCATTTTCCATGTATAGCCCACATTCCAACCATAGCCTGGTCAAGCAAATTTTCTAGAGTCATAAGACCATAAACCTTTAGAGTCATATATTTACTTTCTAAGAAGTAGGAGGGTCTTTTATCTATGCATCCTAGAAGCAATCTCCAGACATTGAGACGCCAGCCTTTTTATTTTTGAGGCAGGGTCTTGCTAAGTTTCCTAGGCTATCCTCAGATTTGCAATCCTCTTGCCTCAGCCTCCCAAGTAGCTGGGATTTCAGGCACGTGCCACTGAACCTGGCTGTTGTTATTATTGTTTCATTCATCGGTCATCTCATTTATGCTATCAATGAGCATTTACTGTGCTACAGTGTTATTCTGTATGGTTCAATATGATAAACCATATGGTAGCCATATGTGGATATTGAAATTAAATGAAATTTAAGATTTCGTTGTTCAGTTACTCTGGCCACATTTTAAGTACTCACCTGTGGCTAACGTTTAGCTTGTTAAAGAAGGGTTCAGACACAAACATTGCTATCTGTGCAGAAAATTCTATAGACAGCATTGCACATTGTCCTCCATTGTTAATAGATCCATCAAGAATTGTCAGAGGATACAGAGCTGATTCTCGTCTCCCTAAGACTTACTGTCTCTAACCCCAGAAAGCAGAACTGGCATGGTAGGCAGTATTTCAAGAATGAGTGGAGAGCTTTGAGCTGAAGAGTAGAATGATTTAATATGTCTTTTACAAATGCCACCATGGCCACCATGTGAAGAAGACATTAGAAGAAGCAAGGCAACAAGTTATGAGGCCGGCTGATAAACAGTACCCACCTAGCACTCAAGTAGTAGACCAGGTGCTGAGGACTCGAACCAGGGGGACAGCAGTACAGAAATAGAAGCACAGATATAATCTGAAGGTAGAGTTAGTTAACATTCTTATACCCCACCCCTCAAACAAAGGTCACTGCTACCCTTGTCTATTAGGAGCACAGCAATTTAAACTATTACACACAAAGAGGGTTTCAGTAAATCCTAAGTAAAAATGTCACATTAATTTAGGACTAATTAGCATGACATAGTTCTATGTAGATATTGAATTTTTCAAGGCAGCACCTTTAACATACAAGTATTCAATTGCCTGGAGTCATTTAAATGAAGTGCATTTTAACAATAATTTCTTGCTAGAATATAGTAATACTCTAAAAATTAGCCTGCCTCTAAATAAAAGTTTCTCAACAACAGAAGCCCAATATACCAGCTCAATGCAATGTTTTGTGAAAAAATTAAGAACATCTTAAACTGAGAGAGGGAACCAAGGTTGGTTGCAAAAAAAATATCTTGAGTGTCTACTATGAATGTATTTTTTAAATTCTGCAAGTTAATAATGGGTCATTGACTAAGATTCCTTCACTTACCCCTATGGAAAAAGAACAATAGCTAAAATCAGCTGTATAAGCAGAATGTGTTTTTCTAATTAACAATATTTCCAGCATCATAATGGTCATGCATGGGCTGACATGGCACCAACTAGTTGATGTAGAGATGGCCTTCTGATGCAGCAATGAGAGTTCCCCCCATCCTTTAGTATGGAGAGATCACTCTCACTGCCTACACCGCCAGTTCTGCCCACAATTGTTCTCTGGCCCAGCTGCTCCCCCAGGCCCAGCTTTTCAGTTGAAGTTATGTCAGACTCAAATTATTTAAAATTTATTAATAAAATTTATCATATCATTTTATTAGTGTGAAAGGTGAGTTCAGAAAGGCTAATGGTAACTAACTTGGCAGCATACCCAAGATACATACTTACGTATTAGAGATAAAACCACCTCACAGAACCTGGGTGTGGCACTGACCTGATGTTGGTTAAGTATGCTGACACATGCAGTAATCAGAGCCTTAAATGTGAAGCTGATCACACACACAAAATGAAAATTTATCATCAAGTAGGTTCCCCAAAGAAGATTACATTAGTACATACAGTGCAGGAATTGTTGTCATGTGTGTGTGGAATTTCTTAAATCCTGTCATATCAGCAAGGGTTCTGTATCAGTTTGGATAATCATTTTGGTTAGTTGGTTTGTTGAACCCAAGGACATTATACCTCTGAGTTACACCCCTAGTCCTATTTTTTTTATTTTTATTTTTTTTTAAACAAAGTCTCACTAGGTTGAATGAGAGTCTACTTGCTGAGCCTGTTCTCAAAGCTGCGATCCTCCTGTCTCAGCCTCCCAAGTACTGGGATTATAGGCATGCACCACCATACCCAGCTGGATAATACATTCTGAAGTATAAGTTCTTTAGTAGGAACCCATCATATTTTCAGTGCAGTTATGCGTGGTCCATTCAAATTCTAACATTCTATTGTTCTATGGTTCCATGTGTTTTGAAGAGATATATATATAAAATATCCAAGTTGGGCAGTTTGTAGTCAGCCTCAGCAACTTTGAGAGACCTAGTTTCATAATAAAAAATAAAAAGTGATGGGAGTGTAGCTCAAAGATAGAATGTCCCTGGGTTCAACCCTCATTACGAAAAATAAAAAACCAACACTTTCTCCCACAACAAAATGGAATAGAAATTCACAGATTTGTAGTTTTAGACAGATGGTATATATACAGTATAAGTGGCAATATCCTCACTAGACTATGGATTTTATTTGTGACATTGGCCTCTGGGCAATGACTAATAGTTCTTAGAGGTTTTTGTTTGTTTGTTTGTTTGTTTGTTTGTTTTTGTTTTAATGAGCTCAATAATCCTACCAGTGTAACAAATTGTCAAATATCTTGGTCCCAAATAAAACAAGAGCAATGGTAGTGCACTTGTCGCATGTATTTGTATCCCAGAGAAGATAAGCATGCTTGAGCTTCCCATCTTTTATTGGATTTGCTTCAAAACAAAATGAAAGTGGTCCCCTGTCACATGAATTCTAGAAGGGAGGCTCAGACACTCTCCAGTAGGCTCCAAAGTATTCAAGTGCATGATCGCCTGAGTTTCCAGGTTGGAGACAGCATTCCATTGTCTTGTAGTATCTGAGAAGGGATTCACACCAGCAGCGGCTTTCCAACTTCTGGCTGCTGGAAGATGCTCTGCTGAAGTAGATAAGGTAACAAGGCCTCTGCCGGAATTACTCTCTGCAACCAAACTAGAAACCCAATATGTAATATGTAATGGCCTCAACTCTCTGAGCTCAAAAATCACTGAACTCTCTGCAAGGAACCATGGTGTCCCTGGCGTGCACGGTGCCTGTGGTCTGTTTAGATGCAGCAACACAAGTCCCTTCAGCTCTACCCTCCTGGCACAACCGAGTTTTCAGACTCTGCAGGCAGATATCCGGTGAATTGATTTCTTCAGATTCTTCTTCCAGTTGTCCTTTACAGATAACAAATGCATGAAATCACTGCCCTTGAAGGGCCTTTTTACATTCTAACTTCATTGAGTTTTCAAATTATGACGTGATACCAATTCTAAGAGGATTTGGCAGAGACCAGGGAAAAGGCCTTCAGTATCATCCTAAACAAACACACCTATCTGTTGGTCAGGGAGGGGAAGGGGACTAACTACACTGGTGCCCAAATCATGACACCATTCACAGCTGCATACTGCTGGGAAAATTCTCACCTTCTCACAGTGCAGCCGCCTCGGGTCCCAGCCCACCTCACGGGATGTCTGGATTACTGAAATGCAAGAGTGCTTTTGCAAATGTTAAGTGCAATTCATGTAGTTAAATGCATGCTCAATCAGTAATAAAGTGGAGATATTTTAAACAAAGCAGAATAGGTTAAGACTCCTATAGTAGAGCACCTGGAAATGAAATGGGCTGTGTTAACCTTGGAGTAAAGAAATTGGAAAAACTTCAGAGAGGTTTGTTTGGTGATAAAGCACCTCAAAGCAGAGCACTTACTAGATGTCGGGTTTCAACCTAACTCATACGCCATCTCATTTAACCACGGCAGGAACTCTGTGAAGGGGAAACTTGCACTCCCATTTTAGAGAGAAGATGACTAAATGAGATCCTGAGAGATTCTCTGATCTGAGAAGAGAAAAACTAGACTCTTTCCTCCAGACATTCCCCTCCCATGCTTTCACATTCCCAAAACTATCCCACAACTCCCTCAGGCTCTCATTGCAATAGCAAATGATCCTTCCCCTGAAGACAGTCTCACTCAGGTAGGATGTAGACCTTTGGTGTTAAAAATTTGTCCAAAGTCTCAGCTCTGTTCCGATGAGTGATGGAATAATAAGTCATCTCTTGTGAGCAGACGCTCTCAAATGCCTGCGTCAGAGCAGTGCGACAGTCTGGAGTCAGGATGCACCCCCTGGCTCTACTACTTGTGAGCTTGGGGGCATGAGGCAGATTGCCCAACTTGCTGGGGATTAATGTTCTTATCTGTAAAAGGACATGGTAATAGGACTTACACCTGGATTGGTCTTGAGTATTAAATATAAACAAAAGGTTTAGTGTAGTGCTTAGCTCATCAGAAATGCTCATCAAATATTAGCTTAAAGAAAGAAAAGAAATTGCCTAATTTCACCTGTCTTTTCAGATAATCTGTGTACCACTTAGGAACTAACAATAACAAAAAAATCTGGTCAACTTTTCAGGGAAAACAACAACAAAAAGAATCAAATGCCTAAAAATAGTTTTTACACTTTACTTTTCTTATTTTCTACCAATAGGCAGAAGAGTGGGACATCCACTTTTAATGAAAGTTACACATCAGTTATAAAAGTGTTAAATAAGTCCAGGAAGGCCAAGCAAAAAAGGAAAAAAAAAAGAAGAATAAAGAGAGAGGAAACATCCTGCTGTTGCCATGACAACGAGGCATGTTACCTGGACAAAGATTTTGGTAATCTCTTAAAAGGAGAGCCGGAGATGTTTCCGTCTATTTCGGGAAGGACAAAGTCTTCCTTTATCCTCCACTAAAGCCACACATCCACTACTGAATCTCTTCCAATTAACACAGGGCAAGATCTGAGGGTGCCATCAGGCAGGTCCTGGGTTGGGGAGGCCTGGCAGGGGGCTTCAAGGTAAAGGCAAAAGACCACAGAAAATAGAAGCTCAAGCTGCCCAGGGTCTCTATTGTCTCACTTAAAACACCCAAAGAACTCTCATTAAAAAGCATCATTCTCATGCACGCGGACGCGGACCCCCAACTTGGCAAATTAAGTGGCAAATCCTGAACCGAGAACACTTTTATTTTTATTAACAGTAATGACACTAAGAAAATGAATACAAATCTGGGGGGCAAGACTATTCCTGGAAGTCATTTTTATAAGTAAAAGAAATGAGAGCTTGTGAATCATAATATGTGCCCCTTCCTCCTTCTCTTCTGGTGCTGCATGCAGGTCCTGTAATGTGTGTGTGTGTGTGTGTGTGTGTGTGTGTGTGTGTGTGTGTGTGTGTGTGTGCTTTAATTTGTAGCTTACTTAACAATCTTGCACACCTCTCTCCTCCGTTAATCGATCGTATTTTTAAAGCGACAAATAGAGGCTATTTGTAATAGTATTTCCTTTAATTGCATATTTTTCAAACATGAGACTATTAAAGTAGCCGACTGTGAAAGCAGTCATTCAACCTCCTCCGAGTGGTCCCTGCACTCTGAAAGGGCCTCCCTCATCAAGCTCAATAGCACCTCTTGGCTGCCTGAGAACAAGCACTGGCAGACAAAGAAAGAAAGAAGAAACCTATTTTCCAGATCAAAGTAATCCCCGCTTCATTGCCATGGCTCCAGACGTCTCTCTTTTCTTTTCATTGACCAGACAAGGTTCCTCTCAGCTCCCTGTTTCTTTTTTTCTTTTCTTTTTTTTTTTTTGCCTGAATTTGTTTTTTCGTTGGGAAAAGTGGTCATTAAAGTATTAGTTTAGGTCGATTGGTTCTTCAGCAACAGAAGAGGCTTCAAATGCTCTGTTCCCTTTGACATGATCTCAGAACAGTGGCCTGACTATTATTCAGTATGAAAATAATAACTCGAGGCAACAGGCTTCTTCTTTGAGATCCACTCAGGGCACCAGGTAAACCATGACACACCTTACCCTCCTAACCTTTGGGTCTCTTCGTGGGTGCCTTCAGGGTCGGAGTGTCTGGCCTGTCTCTGGACTAGCTTGCTACACACCTCCCTGCCCGGGCCATGGATCCCTCCTCCCATGGCCCTGAATTCTTCCCAGGCTGCTCAGCTTTTGCTTCCATTTATATGAATCAGTGGCGCATTCAGTAGGAAGAATGGGGAGGGAAGAGGGATGCCTTTGATGTTTGCTAGGGCCAGGAATCACTTGGATGCTCTTTCTGGCCGCCTGGCAGCAGGTAGAGGGTGTGACAGCTGGCAGGGAGGTCGCTGACCACTCAGTCAAGGCAGGGGCCTGGCTTGCCCTTGCAGACTAAGAATTCTATCCCCATAGTCTAGCAGAGGACAGAGACGAGGGAGACAGATCAGATGGCCCCACATGTACCCCTAGGAAAGAGAGTTCAAATGCTATCAAATAACATGTTGAAAGATTTCACTACTTTTGAAGACCAATTGACCTAACTCTTCATGTCCATTCAGATAAGAATGTCTGAGCCAGGCATGGAGGCACATACCTGTAATTCTAGTACTTAGGAGGCTAAGACAGGAGGATCACAGGTTTGAGGCCAGTGTCAGCAACCTAGAAAGACCCTATTTCAAAATAAAAAATACCAGGAGTGTAGCTAGGAAGTAGAGTGCCTCTGAGTACAATCCCCGGCACCAAAAAGAAAAGAAAAAAAAATGTTGGCTGCTAATACCCATAGGATGGTATAGATGATGATTAACCATGAGGACCTCAAATCCAGACTTTGATGCTCTCTTTACTCATCTGTCAAAATACAGCTAGCAAGCCGGGCGTGGTGGCGCATGCTTGTAATCCCAGCATTCAGGAGGCTGAGACCGGAGGATCCGGGTTCGCGGCCAGCCTCAGCTACCTAGTGAGGCCCTCCACAACTTAGTGAGACCCGGTTTCAAAATAAAGAATAAAAAATAGGACTGGGGGTATAGCTCGGAGGTAGAATGCCCCTGAGTTCAATCCCCAGTACCCCCCCCCCCCAAAAAAAAATACAGCTAGCAATGAGTTTACTCTGAGGATTAATAGAGATGACGATGATGATGATGTTTGTTGAATCTTTATTATGTGCCAGGCACTAGTCTGAGCACTCAACCCTTATCACTTTATTTCCTACTCGCAATAACCCTTCGGAATAGGCACTATTACAGTGTCCCTCTTTATTACAAGGAAACAGGCATGGAGATTTGAAAAGTTATCCAGAGTCACACGGCTGGTAAGAAAGGCCAGGATGCAAATTCAATCAGTTCAGACTCTAGCACCTGCACTATTAGCCACGACCTAGGAATGAGATGAAGTGAAATAATGGGTAACATATCGATTCTGGTACCCAGACACTCAGCAACATTACCAGTCATTAATTTTACTTTGCTAACATTATTATTAGACTCCCTCTATTGCTTTGGCCAAATGAAGTAAAATATGTGACAGTGCCTCAACAGGGTCAGGGCTTTTGAAAAGCAAACACACTAAATACATGGGTGATGGCTGGAGCTGCTATACAGAAAAACTAACATTTCTTGATCCTAGAGTTCCATGGACATAGTCACGCTTACGAGATTTGCTTGAAGGGATGGTGAAAGCAAAAACAGAGGGAAGCAGAGGCCCAGGAATGGCTGCTCATTTCAGAGGTCACCTAGCCAAGACCTGGCTGAAAGGCCTGGAGATGACACGGGAGCCATTGCTGTCTTCCCTATGTAGATGTAGAGATTTGGATGAATGTCTTCCGGTTAGAGACAGGGGTGGAAGTAAGGCTGACCAGTGAAATCTAGTAGCTGACTAAAGAACACTTATCCACGTGCTTACTGCCATTCCCTCTCTGGAAATAGGCACACAGTGGGACGAAATCTTTCCCCAATCTTATCCGAAGGAGCTATTGCCAACTGCAAATTCTTAAGGAGACCCAAAAGCTCATTGTAAAGCCTCATTCATTTAGTGATTGAATTCTTATTTTCTGAGAATATTCTATGTACCAGGTGCTTCAAGGTACAAGGAATATAAGAATTGACTAGGTCCCTGACCTGTAGCAAGAGCTTGGAGTCTAATCTGAAGACCAGTGTGCTGTATGCTTTGAGGGAGTCATACACAGAGGGTTCTGGGAGGGATGTGAGGCCAGGGGTGACCAGATCTGACTTGAATGTGGAAGGAGAAGGGATGGTCATTAATTCAGAGATTTTTCTCTGCCTGGTAGATAAGGATTCCTTGCTTGTTATACGATGGAACTTAACAGTGGAGCAATAAAAAGTGAAGGTACAAGAACGAGTGGGGAACATTTTTGAAAGAGGAGAGGATATGGAGAGTTTGCACTGGTGGCTCCTGATGGAAGCTCTGTCCTGGACAAGGAAGCTGACACTTTCTTCTCTGATTCAGAAAGACAGAGGGTAGACAAAGACTCATAGAAATTTCCATACGGGGAAAGTTGAGGCAAGTCATGCCGGAGAGTCCCAACTTTCTTAGCCAGGAGAGCGCATCTGCCCCGAGCTTTAAGAAAGGAGTAAGGTGTCGCTGCACACTGTCTGGTATGTCACTATGGAAAATAACATTCTCCTTTTTTTTTTGCCTGGAAAACCCCTACAAATCCTTCAGCACTCAGATCAAACACCACCTCCTCTAGCTGCCTAAGTCCCCACAGGGCTGGGAGCTCTGTCCTCTGCCCTGGTGTGTTACTCTATCACCTTGACAACCGCATCATGCTGAAATGATTTTCATTTATGTCTCTCTTTCTCTCTCTCTCTCTCTCTCTCTCTCTCTCTCTTTCTAGACTAAAAGTCTTGGTAGTTTACTCATCTTACGTTTCTCCAACATCTAACCTGGTAGGAAATATTTGGTAAATATATGTTGAATTAATAAATAAGTTGCTCTATAATCATTACCCAAAGGAAAGACAATTCAGATTCAGAAGGGCGAGGGAATGGCACCTTGGAACAGGCATCCTAATGTCTAGGTTCATGTCAGATCAAAGCAGTCTCCTCTTGAGCAATGGCCTTCACCTCTGCATCTAATAACCCAGGCTCTGAAAAATGGGAACCACGATCCACACAGTGGTGAGCTTCATTCATGAATGTCAGTAAAATGCTCTTGAACTGGAAACGCAAACTGTTATGGAAATGCCTCTGGGAAGGAAGGATGACAAAAACATGTCTCAGGGACAATGAAGACCTCCCTTCCAAAATTCCCACCATGTCACACTTAGACACAAGCAGATGCAGAGAACCCAGGGCCCTCTCAAGAATACATGGCACCAATAGGTTCTGAAATCATGTGTTCAGTTGAGGGTGGTGGTGCACTCTTGTAATCCTAGCACTTGAGAGGCTGAAATAGGAGGATCACAGGTTCACAGCCAGCCTCAGCTAATTAGTGAGGCCCTCTGCAACTTAGTGAGACCCTGTTTCAAAATAAAGAATAAAAAAAAAAAATAGAGCTGGAGGTGTAGCTCAGAGGTAGAGTAGAATGTCCCTGGGTTCAATCCCCAGTACATGTTCACCAGGTTTGGGGATTGTGGTGAGAGAGTGCTGGTAAGAAAGCATAGGATCCTGCAATGGTCACCTCCCAACTCAGGGTCACTCCACTCCCTGCTCCACTTCCAGCCTTTTCTATTGTTTTGTCTTGCCAAAGTGTCTGGTTTCCACCTTTGCAGATCATCGAAAAATTGCTCAAATGTGCTTGACCTTTAGAAATACACTTGTGCTCCCCGGAAGTACATGACCATTTATCACTGCCATTTACCGAGTGTTAGCGACATAAACAGAAACCTGGGTGAGCCAGAAAGCAGCTGCCATCCCATTTGCACAAGAAGTGATATGATTTAGTCCAGATGAGACACAAAAACATTAAGACACTGAACGATAAGACATGTTAATATATTACTATGTTTGGGGCTTTAAAAAACAACAAATGTGTGATTGACATATTTTATGCTTATTTCTGAGGCCATGAAAATATATTCTAGAGTGTTTGTCCTAATGGAGAGTAGCATTCCTATAAGCAAGTTCAGAGAGGCAGTAATTCTGGTACTTTTGTGCTTGATTCTTATTATAATTCCCCTCTACATACACAAAGGTATTCACACTCATATTCATACATACCTGCCTCTAAAACTGGATATACTAAGGATAAGTTCACTATTAATTATCTTCCCAATGCATATATTCAATATCTAGGAAAATACATGCTATAGGCAAAGACAGTCTGAAATTTTTAGTTGTCATAATTATGAAAAGGTCAGCATTGGAAAGAAGAGAAGGGGGAGAAAAGAACTGAAACAAATAGAAGTAATATAAAGCAGAAGAAAAGAAGGATAATAATCATTCTTACTAAATATGTCTTTCACCCAGTGTTTCAATTCTTTCCTGTACTGTTTACCAATCCAACCCAACATCTCTGGAGTAGGGGCAGTCCAGGTTTAAGGAGGGTTCCCCATGGCTGCCTACATGATGCTGAAGAAGCTTTCATTTTCTGAAAATCCAGGCTGCTTTCTTATCACTAGAGCAGTTAACAGTCTGCCATTACTCATCAACAATGAATGTGGGAAATTTGCTACAGCAATAATTAAAACTCTGGTTAGTATCCACATTAGCTAGTCAATCATACTGTTAGTCACTCAGAGCTTCTTTGAAATTTATGATTAGTTGGGAGAGAGATAAAATGACTACATTGTCTTATTATGGATGTAATTTAAAAGCCTGAATGTCATAATATAGAAACTCTTCAATCAAAGTTAAACTAAATGACGTCTAACTTCACTTGTACCCTAAAGTATGATTCAGTGGTCATACAGAAAACTGGCAAGATTATTCTATGATGTGAACTTCATTGGAAAGTTCCATCCCTGCTGTAAAAGCTGTGTGTTCATTACATGGGAGAAATTGCTAAAACAATGGTTAGCTTCGCTCTCACTGATCTAAACGGCCCAGTGGCACTCAGTGCTGCCTGGGCCTCAGTGACCTTCTGATCGTACTCCCTTGGCTTCAGCTTATCATTCAGGAATATCTGTCTCCAGTGAACTCTTGGCTTGTATTCTCTTCTGGGCAAAGTCAAGGGAGGCAGTTTTAGAGCCAGCATGCTTTGGAAAGTTTGGGTCACCTATTTGATCAACAGTCAAAGAACAGAGAAAGCAAAGCCTTATTAATGAGGCTTCTAACAAAGCCCCAATACATCATCCAACCTGTATGTCATCAATGTAACAGACAGACATTGGAAGAGTAGGGAAAGTATTGCCTATTTTGAGATTTAGGATCTCAGATCTCTCTCTTCAATGGGTCAATTCCTTAAAAAAAAAATTCAAGCACTGAACCTGTAAAGATCAAAGTATAGGAAAGAAAGAAGACTAGTAAGCCGGGCGTGGTGGCGCATGCTTGTAATCCCAGCACTCAGGAGGCTGAGACCGGAGGATCCGGGTTCGTGGCCAGCCTCAGCTACTTAGTGAGGCCCTCTGCAACTTAGTGAGACCCAGTTTCAAAATAAATAATAAAAAAATAGGGCTGGGGGTGTAGCTCGGAGGTAGAACGCCCCTGAGTTCAACACTTAGTACCGAAAAAAAAAAAAAAAAAAAGAAGAAGAAGACTAGGATCCTAGATGGGAGAAGAGGGGAGAGGATTAACGCTTCCTTGTGCAGTCAGTCAGATGTGGGATGTGAAAGGTAGTCATGAGAAGCACAAGCCAGGTGCATGAATATATTTCATGTTCGCACTGAGATTCACAGGAACTGGGGCTCAAAGCTATCGAGGGACAACTTGGCTGTTTCAGACAAACAGAAGCAAAGCTGCAAGCAGAATCCAAGAGCCAAGACCTAAACATATCTTCTGTTTTCTTAAAAAGTACTGAAAGAAAGAAAATTTAACCGTTCCAGGGCAAAAAGGTGTAAGTATGTCAATGATTCACAGATAAGGGGTTTTTATCCAGTTGTCCGAATAACTGCCTCAATTTCCTTGCCTGTTCACTCTGCATTTACATTTGTGTTTTTGTCAATTATTTTGATTGTTCTCTCTCAAATTAAACTTCAAATGGTGGAGAGCAAGCCTTGCTGCCCTCCAGCTCCATCCCTTGCTATGCTCACCGAGTCTGGTCACTGGAAATGTTTAACACAAACCTAACTTCTGTTTTTCCTTAAATAAGACAAATGAGTTAAAGTGTTCCTCATATCTATAAATGTCACTAGATAAATTCTCCATTTATCTTCCCTATGCTATCAATATAAATCTTGGTAATTATTATCAATATAAATAGGATGAATTTACATCAATACAAATAGGATAGATGAGCTATTTACATTGATAATTATTTTCATTATAAATAATGAGTTAATAAATAAAATTATCTACAAATATTGATAAAAATCACTCTTTACCCTTCTTTATTTGAATTAACTATAACTTTTCAAAGCATGTATATGGTTTATGGCTTCCCTTTCATTTGGGTCTTTGTTTTATGGGCAATGGACTACATTGCCGCAAATCTACCCACTGATTGACTTGGCAATGTTACCAATGCCATTTATCCTGGGTCTTGGTACTTTTTTTTGAAACGAGGTCTCACTAAGTTGCTGAGGATCTTGCAACCCTCCCATCTCAGCCTTCAAAATACTAGGATTACAGGCGTGTGCCACTCCGCCTCACTCTTGGTACCTTATGGTAACTGGCAACTGATGGTCATTCCTACTCCAAAGAGAGAAATCTCCACCCACAATTCATCTGGCTGGAATACAGCAGCAATCAGCACTGGAGAGAGACTATGCCCAAGTGGCAAGTTATGTCAATCCCAACTGTAGAGAGAGTCAGGAGGTCAAAATTCAGACCTTAATCCTTGTAATGCTGAGGGGAAAGATGCGCGTGTCCTTCTGTGACTCCTGCAAGTAACATGCCCACAGTGTTTACAGTTTTCTCTCATCCTGACATTTCCTCATAATTTAGCATTCCATGTCAGACTAAAATAAAAGTTGATTTTCCACTGGAGGTGGGTCATGCTGACAGTGATAGCAACTAACAGAAGATTAAAAGGAACCAAAGACACTGTGCTGAAAAAGTCTCATGAAGGTCATCAACTCGTGAGAAAGCACGTGGAGATGAGGAGAAATGCCAGCTGTATTCAGCTCAGGGAGCACCAGTAACCATGGCGTTGGCGATATCTAACAAGTCCTTTTCATTTCCACCTCCCGGGGCCTCCAGCTTCCACGTACAGGCTGTAAGCAAGTTCATTACTTTAAAATTACTGCACAATCGTATCCATCCAAGGTATTGGTACCTTGCTACCTTTACAGGTGGAGCCCACAGCACCCCCGACTCTGTGAAGCAGACGTAGTTGTTCCCCGGGCACAGCGCCTGTGTGCCCACAGACTGTGAACCCTCTGTGTGGAGAAGCACATCTTGCTCACTTTTCTATCTTCCTGCATGGTGGCAGAGCTAGCCAGCAGGCTCTAAAATTCACAATTTCCATTCCCTAACACAGAGGAGCTGCTGGCAAATTGCTATGGAGCAGGGACTCTATTTTGCAACTCCACTGATACTGAGGTGTGGCCATAAGACAAGTGCTGGCCAATGGAGAAAAAACAGAAGTGACATATTTTATCCTGAGGTCTGTGTGACGTGTCATCTCTCCATATCCAGTGCTATAGTTTAAATCTTGAGTGTCCACATTCCCTTTGATTGGTTCCTGGGGAGGGACTACTGGGAGGTGGTGGACCTTTGAGAGGTAGGCCCTAGTCTTGAGTTCATTGGGGGTGCATACCTCCCGGGGACACTGGGCCCCTGCCCCTTCCTCACTCTCTCCATTGCAATACACCTCCCTGATCATGGATGGAATCACTAAAGCCATGAGCCAAAGCAAACCATTTCTCTTTGTAAGTTGGTCATCTTGGGTATTTGTTACAGTAATGGGAAGCTGACCGACACACTCTCTTTGCCCGCTGCTCGCCAATGGCTGCAGAAGTTGATGAGCAGTAAACAGCCATTAACCTATGTGATGGATATCCGAATCACTGCATAAAAAGAAAACAAAATCGACCACAAACAATGCATTGGACTATTCCAAGAAAGCGATGCAACCTTTAATTTTAAAAATCTTTATAATTTTAGTTAATTAATTAATATAAGAATTTACCATGGTAGCATATATAGGCATTTGAGGGATAGTGAATAGGGCATTTACCTATTTGTCTGTAAAAGAAGTTTTTAATCTTTTGTACTTTCCCAGAAAGGATTAAATGTAGATTGCATCTCATGAAATTATATGCTATAATTGTTATGGTGGAAATCTTCCAGGATGCTGTAGAAACAGACTGGTATGCTTAGGGTTTTCTCCAATCTTATAGTTGTGTCTTTAAATTTATATATACATATTTAAATTTTGCCACTGTGGGATAATATTAAGGTTGTCATAGCAACAAGTTAAAGCAACAGAGTGTATATGGTGCTAGCCATGCCAGCAAATAAAATAAAATGATTATATCACACAGATAAAACTATACTAAGGGTTCTGGTGTGATAGTCAACTCTTTGTCCTTTACTTTCTAGGAACCCTAACTTACTACACTGATTAGCTAGCCATTTTGAAAACATAGCAGGTTCTGGAATGAAATGGATGTTAGGATTCACATGAGATTATTGCAGAGGATTATCACTCTAATCACCCTAGTCTCACCTGTCCAGATTAAAAATATATACACATGGAGACAAAGAGAGAGACAGAAAGGAAGGACATTGGAACTACCTTGGTAGAGTTGGTGAATTGAAAGGACAATGAATTTAAAGTAAGTAATCAAATTAAACCCCTCCTGAGCAGAAGTGTTAGAGCAAATTTCTCACTCCAGTTCCTGATTTACTTTACCATGTGGATAGAGCCTTAACTGATCCCTTCTCTGTGGACAAGAAGACTATTCTTCTGCAACATATTTGCTATTAATTCAAGTTATCATCATTCTCTAGTGGAAAATTACGCACCAAGAAGGAGTTTTCTACCTTCCCCAGGGATAGTATTCTTCTCTGCAAGTGGCCTCAGGGCTTCAATGCTTCTAGAAGCACTGACACTGTTCAGGACAGGCAACTTGGATTATGGTGCAGGATCCAGAGTAAGAGATGTGGCCAGCTGGAGTAGGGTAGTTTGGTGAGTGAGAGAGATTTTGAAAGATTAATATTTCTAACTATTTTTTGAATGGGCAAAAGGAAAAATAAAATACATAAAATTTCTTGGGAAAGCCCTAGAAAGTAGTTCAGGAAAAGTTTCAACCATAGGAAGAAATGAAAAAAGATAGTGTCCCTACTTTTGGGTTAAAGTTACTTTATCCTCTTTATCTCATCTGGCCACTTTTGTTGATATATACTGATTAACCAATTTATTCTCCAGACTCTCTTCACTTCATTCATGAATGAGATTGGGCAACTTCCTGGAGATAAAGCTTTGGGGGTCCTTTCTAGCACGAGATGGGAGGGGCTGGGCAAGAAAGAAAGTCCAACCCTAAGAGATGCCGTTGAGACGCATGACACAAAGGATAGGTGCTGGGCCCCTCCTGCAATGGTACCAACCATCTCAAGGCAGAACACAAGGCATATGCAAATGTGAAGAGGGGTTGACCTCAGTCACAATGCCAGACGGTCTCAGGTGGCCCCTTGACCGCTCTTGGTGCAAACCAGGTCAAAGTCATCTGATGTGGCTCAGCAGACAGAGGAGATCAGAGGAAATCAATAATGCTAATGAGTGGTGTCTGCAGTACAAAACAGATCATTGCAAGCAGATAAAATGGTTTCTGTGCGCAGGGCTCCCAGTGGAAGCCCTACCTGTGCCATTGTGACATTAGCACTGTGATGTCCTCCATGAGAGGACGATGACCAAGACAGAAATGGCATGACAGGAGCTGATGGTGATATTGCAGGGAAGCTTTTTGTTTTTGTTTTGTTTTTGTCTTCAGCTGAGAAACCCCAAACCATTTAGTGCCTATTTGGCCAATTCAAGAAGAAAACATTGTGGGTGTGAATTGTTTTTAGAATCACTGGGAATAAATCTTACCTCTACCTCAAAAAAGATCAAAAAGTAGTTCAATGAAATTAACAGTAGGATAAACAGAAAGCTAATTTTATTAATGCCTCATATTTACTCAGTACTTATTGTGTGAGCCACATACATTTTATTAATATGGAAATTGAGGCTCAGAAAAATTAAGTCACTTTCCCAATATCGTAAGATCGTAAATGATAAAACCAGGGTTCAAACCACTGGAAAGCCAGAAAATGTTAGACCTTACAAGACTTCTTTGTAAAAGCAATCAAATATAGTTCTCAGGGCCTTTCTCTTCCCCATGGTCTTCATCCTGTAGGGATCACTGGCATGTTTTCAAGATATCTAGATTCATGAGAATAAAGGAAAACGTCTTTAAAGGTGAGTGAGCTTTCTAGGTAGAGAGTGGAGGCATAAAACAACAGACTGTAGAGAAATTTGAATGACAGCAATTTGGGCCTAGTCCTGGACCGTTACATCTAAGTCCACTTAGAGAAAATCATGTGGTTGGATTAAAGCCATGAGCTTGTGAGGTCTCCTGGGGATTGCCTGAACTTCTGTGTGTGTCGTTGTTGTTCAGTGCACATGTCACCAAGGCACCGTCACTGATACAAGCAAGAGCAGTGCAGGAGGCGGAGAGCGGCTGCCAGGACAGAGACCGCAGTGAGCGCACTCTCAGGCCGCTTCTGCCTCCTATGGGCAAAACTGCCTGAGTCTCCACGACCCCCCTCACCCATTTCTCACATGTTTCTCTAGTGGCAAAAGTAGAAAAGTTCTAAATGACCAATATCCATTTTGTTTTATTCAGGGTTAAACATTATTTTTCTGCCTTATGAAGGAAATTAAGATATACTGAGTAAGTACAGTGTGCCACATTCTACGTTCAGTGATGTAAATGCACATAACCTATTGACTTCTGCCAACTGCCTCTGGAATGTGTGTGTGTGTGTGTGTGTGTGTGTGTGTGTGTTTGTGTGTGTGTGTGTATGTGTGTTTACTGGGGATTGAAAAGGGACATTCTACCTCTGGCTACACCACCAGCCCTATTTTATTTTTTATTTCGAAACAAGTCTCACTAAGTTGCTTATGGTCTCACTAAGCTGCTGAGGTTGGCCTTGAAACAGCCATCCTCCTGTCTCAGCCTCCTAAGTACTGGGATTACTGGTGTGGGCCACCATGCCTGGCTGGGACCTGGAATTTGAATGACCAATTTGCATAGAGCCCCAGCTATGTGGTTACACAGGGACTAGAACCCATGTTCTTGGAACTTTCCAAGTCAGTCCTCTTTCTTCTATACTCTCTTTGGTCTTCTTCAATGATGTATGCCTCGGCCACACCTCTGGGTCATCATTCTAAACTTCAGCAATCACAGCCCAAGAGTAGAAGATGCACATTCTAGAAGTTAATATAAATGAATTGGTCTGCCCCTCTTTTGTCTCTTTCAACCAGACTTGGAGGACAGAAAAAATATTCCTATCACTCAAAGGTTTGCATTAGTTAATTTCAAATTTCCAGAGCATTAATGAGAAGCATTTCATGTCAAAAGAACCTTTACTGGGCAATGGATCGTTGGAACGGAGTCTAAGATGAGATCTAATGTATTCACTGGTTCCTCCACCTCTGGAAAAATGGGATGAGGAAGAAATATCATAGGCCAGAAGTCATCCAGGCCCAACTGAGAACCCTGGCACCACCGCCGGACAGTGCTGAACAAGTCATCTTACACATCTGAGCCTCCTTTCTATCTTCCAAATCAAGAAGACATTGTCAACCTCGAAGTGTCGTGAGCTGCAACATGCCACACACCACATATCCACTCAGCAAAGCTTCATTTCTTCCCAGTCCCTTCTATTAGAGCTGTCTCTTAATAAAGCTGTTTATTATACTTGATTAAGACAGAGGGAAGGCACGTGTGGCGCCTGCTGCTAGTCAGGGGGAGAGTCCATTAAGAGAAACCAAGGAAGCATTTTTTTTTTTAATTCTCACTTCCTGTACTTTATTTTATGATACTGGGGATTGAACTTAGAGGCATTCTACCTCTGAGTTGCCCCAGCCCCTATTTTTTATTTATTTTTTATTTTGAAACAAGGTCTCACTAAGTTGCTGAGGCTGGCCACAAACCTGCAGTCTTCCTGTCTCAGCTTCCCAAGTACTGGTATTACAAGAATGAGCCACCATGCCTGGCCACTTCCTGCACTTTCAATTAGTTGGAGAAAGAGGCAATTTATAGCCTTCTCGTTTATCACCATTCAGAGCCGGGAAGGCAGCATTTCAAACAAAGAGCGTATGATGATGGCAAGGCCAGATGATGACTCTACTGCTATTTGTTGTGTTGTACAACAGATCTCCGTATTGCGGCATTGACAATCACTCACAACTGCCCGGATTCCACAGATGGCATCTCTGCTTTTATACTGCCCTAGATTCCCAGAATTTCTACATCTCTGGGGCCATTACCACCTCCGGACTCTCTCACACTTATCCTATCATGCTATTATCCTGTACCCAGTGCTGGATACTTTATTTTCTACTTTCTGCCACAATATTATGGGCCCTCAGTTGCTTTCTCTTAGATGGTGTCTGTCTGCTTGCTATGTGTGTACCAGGGGAGAGGGAGGTGTGAGAATCCATTTCTACACATATCATCAGAAAAGAGATAATGTGAAACATTTCAGGGAGCCGGGAGCTCCTAAAAGGGAATCTGGAGGCAAAAGAAGAGGCAGAACACTCAGCTAAAGTAATTAGTAAAGGCCGTCACTTCAAGTCACACACCCTGGAACACATGCGATCAAATTGAAAGAGAACTAGCCATCACCCGGCAAGCTAGCTTTACATTCATTCTCCTTGGGAAAAATCACTTGGAATATTAAGCATCAAAAGTGATTGTCAGCAGGGTGTGTTAACACACACCTGTAATCCCAGTACTTAGGAGTCTGGGATAGCAGGATCCTACATTCGAGACTTAGAAACTTTGCAAGACCCTGTTTCAAAATTAAAAATAAAAAGTGTGGGATTGTAACTTGGAGGTAGAATGCCTCTGTATTCAATCCCAAGTACGAGAGAGAGAGAGAGAGAGAGAGAGAGAGAGAGAGAGAGAGAGAGAGTTTTTGCAGACTTTTCTGCTTCTTGTAGCCATCTTTGTGCATACATCACACAAGGGAAAAGTCAAGGTTTGTTGGGATTCAGCTCCAGGTTCAAACTACAACTTGGTTCCCAAGCACTAAAGGGGTCTGTGTGTTGCAACTGAACTACCAGAGCATTCAATGCCTTCAAGCTTCCATTTCCTCATCTATAAAATGGGAATCAAGCCAGGCATAGTGCTGCATGCTTGTAATCCCAGTACTTGGGAGGCTGAGACAGAAGGATTGCAGGTTCATGGCCAGGCTCTGCAACTTAGTGAAATCTTGTTTCAAAATGAAAAAGAACCAGGTTAAATCTGCAATGACCCCCTCCTCGGGCATGGGAATCATACTGCCTATCATGCATAGCTTTATAGAAGATAAAAGCAAATTCTTAATAAGCTTGTGATATCATACCTGACCAGAATCAAAGCAGTTAATGTTTATTTTATTCCTCTTTCCTCCTTTAACACCCAAATGGACCATCAATCCATCATCAATTCATTTAATTTTAACTCCAGTAGCCTATCTTTCCAGCAACACTGAAGTTTCCATGGGGCTGGATTCATTCTGTCTCAGGTCATGAACTTGGGCTCAGTAAATTAAACAGATTTAGGGGAAAGGTATAGTTGTAAACCTGCACAACAATTAGTGAGTTCAAAGAAAGAGAGGACCACAGCCATTTTGCTTTTTTAAGCCACACGCTCACATCCATTACCATTAATTATATCTCCTTCAAAAATTATCTGTCTCTGTTTTATGTGCAGAAAATAAGAGAGGGAGGGAAGAGGAAGGTGAAGAGAAAGAAAAAGAGCCCCCCCCCAAAGGGAAGAGAAAAATAGAAAGAAAGGAGGAAGGAAGGAAGGAAGGAAGGAAGGAAGGAAGGAAGGAAGGAAGGAAGGAAGGAAGGAAGGAAGGAAAAGAAAGCTGAGGGGGAGAGAGGAGGGGAGGAGGAAGAGAAGGGAAGAGAATACGATCCTTGGGAGCTTTCTATGCCAAACACCAGTCTCTGGTCACTCATCTGAACCTGAATGCTCATAGAAAGCAAATTAATTTAACTACTAAGTGCTCCTAAGGATAATTAAGAAGGAAGATGTGATTTGAGAAAAGAGGGAAGGAAGAAACTCCACCTCTTACAACTAAACAGAAATTATTTGAATTCTGCGACATTTTCATGTTGTCAGTATTACTATCACCTCCCAAGATGAAAAAAGTAGACGGTGCGTCTTCCTTGGGTTCATGTGAGAGGATCATCACAACAGGATCTTTATTTCCTGACCACTGCTGCGTGTTCACAGCTCCGCAGCCCAGACACTCACTCAGATCAGCTGAGTCCCCCAGGGGATGAAGTTTGAGCCACGTATGATAAAGTTTGAATCAAATGTTTGTGTAGAAGGAAGGAGCAAGCAAGCACCTATAAAGGAAGAGCAAAAGCACCAGCCCCCGCTGCGGAGGACAGGACCCTGCAAAGACCTCTCCTCAAAAGAAGGCTCGTATGCAGACCCAGGTGGAAGGCTTTCTGGAGGTCTCCCGACCTCAGCCACCCATGGGAAATGAGTGGGGCGGTGCCGGCTGCCTGACAAGCAGGCATGCCCCTAAGAGGTGGTGAAGATTAGTTGGAGCTCATCCAGACCCCTGCAGGAGGCAGAACTTTCCTGGCTCTCCCGGGAGGCCTTGACAAGCACCCCTCTGGCCTCGCATAAGCAGATGCAGAATGGATGCCATCCTGGCATTTTGTGAATCCGCCACCTCGCAGCAGGCATCTAGACCCTGGCACCCTTGCCCAGGGCGAGCACATGGAGGGCAGGTTAGGAAAAGAAGGGAGGAGGAAGGGCCATGGATAGAGGAAGACTCAGTTGTGTTTGGACTTTTGTCTTGGGGAGAATCGTCGGCCACCCAAATCGGACAGCATGGATGGTAGGGTCAAGTGTCCACTCTTCAACAAAGGTAAAAGCCAGAAGGCTCACAGGCTGAGAGCTCCCCTTCGGAGAACGCTGAAGGAAGGAAGCAGATAAGCAACTTCAGCAGTGGGAGGTGGGAGGCAACAGGTCCACACTAGCACAGAGCATGTCAGTCCAGAACAACGAATGTCCCAGCCCACTGATGGAGGAAGAACACTGGCTCTAGATCCAGTAGATATCAGCTGTGTGGCCTTGAACAAGCTGCTCAATGTCCCTGGGTGTCAACTATTCCATCCTAAGATGAGTCTAACAATGACCCCTTTGCAGAGCGGTTTGAGCACTAATAGAATAATTTCTATAAACACCTGTTATGGTATCTAGCACACAGAAGGTACACAATAAAAGTTAATTCCTCTTGCTTTTCCCTTTCTTCAAGAAGGATAGGAAATAAAAGGAATGTACTTGTTATGTAAATATACTATCTAAATTATATATGCACATATAATTAAAACAATAGGTAGAATTTTTACTATTTTAGACTTCCAGAAATCCATTCTGAACCAGGGCAGGTCAGTTGCCTGTCCACACTCAGGTGAGTCAGAGCGCAGGTCTCCCTGATAACCTTGCTCAGTCTTGAAGTTTAATTGGTGCCATAAAAATGTCCTAATCTTCAGTCTCTAATAGGTCTACTGTGACCATAGCAGAAGGCATGCTCCAGGCCACCTCTTGCAGAGGATCCGGTAGCTGTAACTGCCTTTCAAACATGATTGAAGCTCACCCAGGACACATGTGGAGTGAGCAGGGTTTGAGTGGGAAATGCTACTCATGATTTTAAGTAATAGTATAATTGTGTTATCTTTCCATCCCTGTGGCAAATTACCTGAGTTCACGCACTTATAAGAAAAAAAGATTTGGCTACTGGTTTCAGAGACTTCTATCCATGATCGCTTGGCCATGTTGCTTTGGGCTTGTGGTAAGACAAAACCTCATGGCAGCAGGAAGCCTATGTTGAATGAAGCCTCTTTATCTCATGGTGGTCAGGAAAGGAAAGTGGGGAGCCAGGGTCCCAAGTTTTCCTCCAAGGACACACCCAATGACCTAACTTCCTCTCCCTAGGCCCTATCTCTTCAAGGTTCTGCCTCCTCCCAGAGGCTCCACAGACTGGCCACCAAGTCTTCAACACATGGGCCTTTGGAGGACATTCAAGCTCCAAACTATAGCAGCTGCCAAAAGCTTAGTTTCAACTGGTCATGGCACACACACATCCACGTACAAAACAATGCACTCTGAAATGATCAACAACATGATGTCCTCGGTTCAATAATATTAACAGCAATCATAGTAATTATAATTCCAAAGCTCCCCTTTTCTCCCCACTAGCATTCGTAGCAAAAGCAAGAACATACCTCCAAAGACTAGCCCACCGTCTTCTCTCTACTGAGCTCTCCCCATCTTTCCCAAGGTAGGAAGATTGTCTTGGTTATCTTGTCTTTGTTTCTTTCCAGAAATGGTTGGATTTTGACCTATTTGATTGTCCTACCACCAACACCTGAACATTTATTACTTTAGAACTGGAAGGGATCTTACACACACTGATCTTCCCTCTGATTTTACAAACGAGACAGAGGAAAGCTCAGAGATATAGAATAACTTGCCCAAGGCCATGCAGCAAACTTGGCCAGTTCTTCCTCATCCACTTGCTTCCTGTTCTGGTTCCCCAGGTGGATGAGAGAAATGCTCTTCCTGCATAGTCTTTATTCTCACCACAGAGACAATGGTGCCCAAAGCCCAGGAAAAAGGCTCTTAAGACCAAGAGCCATAAAGAACGATTATTACCACAGACGCTCAAATATCTTATTAGATAACCTCAGGAGAAAGTAAATAAAATCCTTGGAAGTAGCGGTGTCCTTTTCATCCAGAAGTATCCTTATGAGTCTTTCCAATACTTAAAAATTTTGAAACTACTGACAACTACGGTGATAGAAAATAACTGTAAATATAATTTTTGGCTTATTCTCATACCTGATAAAGTTGCTTCATTGAATAATAATTTACTGAGAGCACTTACTAGGTGCCAGATATACAAAATGAACAGTTACAAGGACACTTCTTGTGTCCAAGAAGTTCATTGTGAGGGGTAAGGGCTAGAGGTGGAAATAAACAGGTGCTACAAAAAAAAAAAAAAAAAAAAAAAAAAAAAAAAAAAAAAAAAAAAAAAAAAAAAAAAAAAAAAAAAAAAAAAAAGGTCAAAGACCTAAAACTATAAAATTCCTCGAAGAAAACATAGTTTTATGACATCAAATTTGGAAAGCATTTCTTGGCTATAACACTAAAAGCACAGGCAACAAAAGAAAACATGAATAAGTTGAACAACATAAAATTTTACACTCTGTGTATTGCAGGATGAGATTAACAGTGAAAAGACAACCCAGTGCATGAAAGAGAATATTTGCAAATCATCAGTCTGACAACAGATCCCAAATTACAAAGAAGTCCTACAACTTAGCAACAAGAAAAATCCATTTAAAAAATGAATAAAGGGCTTGAACAGACATTTCTCAAAAAAATATAAGCAAACAACTATTAAATATCTGAAAAGATACTCAACATCACTAATCATTAAAGAAATGCAAATGAGAAACATCATGAGGTACCATCAACCACCCTATTAGAATGTATGCTATTTAAGAAGAAACAGAAAATAGGAAATGTTCATGAGAATGTAGAGGAATTGGAATTCTTTGTGGAGCAACCTCTGTGGAAAATAGTGGTGGAGCCTCAACAAATTAAAAATATATTTGCTATTTGATCCCTCGATTACTACTCTGATCCTTTCATTGCACTTCCAAAGTACTTAAAGCAGGGGTTCAAAGAAATACTTGCATACTCTCCTTCATAGCAGTATTATTGTTAATAGCCAAAGGCTGGAAGCAAACCAAGGGTCCATACATAGAGGAATGAATAAATAAAAAGTGGTGTGTGCACACAATGGAATATTATGCAGCCTTAAAAAACAAAGAAAGCTGGGTGTGGTGGCACACACCTATAATCCCAGTACTTGGGAGGCTGAGACAAGAGAATCACAAGTGTAGCTCAAAGGTAGAATGTCTCTAGGTTCAATCCCTCCAGTACCACATACACATACAAGAAGAAGAAGACGAAGACGAAGACGAAGAAGAGGAAGAGGAAGAGGAGGAAGAAGAAGACAAAGACACGGAGGAGGAGGAAGAGTGGGAGGGGGGAAGGGAGGGGCAGGGAGAGGGGCTGGGGGAGGGGAGTAGAGAAGGGAGAAAGGGAGAGGTTAAGGGAGGGGAGGAGAAGAGGGAGAAGGGAAGGAGGAGGGGAGGAGGGGGAAAGAGGAGAAGAAGGAAATTCTGACCTGTGCTACTGTATGGATGAACCAGGAGGACAGGACGTTATGCTGAGTGACATAAGGCAGACACAAAACACAGAGACGGTACCTAGAAGCATATAACTCACAAGACAGAGAGTAGAACAATGGTTGCCAGGGACAGGAAGAGGAAGGAAGCGGGGATACAGTTTCCAGCTTTGCTAGACTGAGAAGGTTCTCTGGATGGATGGTGGCAATGCCCGCACAGCAGTGTGAATATATGCAACAGGACTGCACTTTTCACTTAGAAATGGAAAAGATGGTGATCCTTATATTAAAGGACAACCCAACAGCAGCAAGCCCACTAGAAGCCAGCCTAAGCTTCCCGTGCCTCAGCCAGCCTGGTGAGGGACCAGGGCAGGGGCTTGAAGAAACCCATCAGGAGGAAATCTTAGGACCCAGTATAAACACATGATGCACTGAGCAAAGAAGAGAGGAGACCTTGTGGATGGAAGCTGGTAACTACAGAGCCCTGTTGAGTCTCCCTTCAAGGCCACAAGCCTCACGAGAGCTTGATAAAATCAGTAGTGTTTAATTTCTCCATGGAAAGAAGTCATTTTTAAATGCCATTTTTGTCTCTATACAGTACACATGTTAGGACAGACAACAATGCAATACTGTTATAAATCATCAGCACTTGCCATTTTTCTTTCTTGTTTTGTTTTTGTTTTTGTGGTACTAAGGATTTAACCCAGAGACATTCTACCTCTGCGCTACACCCTCAGCCCTTTTTATGTTTTATTTGGAAACAGGTCTTGCTAAGTTGCTGATGGTCTCACTAAATTGCTGAGGCTGGCCTCAAACCTGCAATCCTCCTGTCTTAGTCTCCCAAGTCCTAGGATTACAGGCATGTGCTGCCATGCTGGCAACCTTTGCTTTTGATCACTGAAAGGCTGTGCTTCAGACCTTCTGGCAGGGCCATGAGTACTGAGGTACTCTGTCCTTATTCAGTTTTAAAAATAAATATTAAATTTGCCAGTAAAAACTTACCCATTGTAATTCTTCTAAGAGAGACTTCAGATCTCGGTTCCTCTTCAGTAGTGAAGGTTCCCCAAAGGGCCACAGTCCTGGAAAGAGGAGACAAGTCAGATGTGAAGCATCTCCACTGAGAGGGAATGGGAGCAAAGGTCGAATGATCAGCCCAGGACCCCAGCATTCAAATACATCGCCCAACATGTGCTCTTAAAAAGCCACACCTTTACTGAGAGCAGTATTTAATAATATGTCTCTTTTTATGCTTAATGATGTGCTAGACTAGGGGTATCCATGAATGATACAGCCCATGCCTTCGGTGACCTTAGATTCTAGAATGTGAGAAACTATATCATAATACAGAATATATATCATAAGATAGGATATTTAGAATAGGTAGGGTTTGTATGCATAAGCTAGGGAAAGCATATTCCCTTCCTCACAATCCCTTCAGACGAGATAGCCCAAGCCCACAGAAATGAAGGGAAATCCAGGGGCACCGTGCCACCTGTTTTGCTTGTGAGGCGCTGTCTTTGACCCGGGCCCCCTCATGCCCAGGGTCCCCTTCACTCCTCTGTCTGGACTTGGTCAGAGCCCAATGCTGAGGCTGTGACCACAGGCTTCTGTCCCTAGTCCAGTGGAGAGCCTACCAAGGGGAAATACCCCTTGTCCCTGGACCACAGAAGCCACAGCATACCTTTGATGGGAAACACCAGCCACCAGCCAGCGGCATAAATGGCAAACTCCTCAGCACCATTATCCAAACCAAGAGGCTGGCAGCATTGTCTCCACGAATTAAAAATGACACGTTGCGATGACGATGTGGCTAGACCTCACTGCTGACATGCTGGTGCAGCCCACTTCCCAGACTGCTCCAGACACCCAAACAAATTAACACACGTTTCCTGAGGATACAAAATTGTGTCCGCGTGTGTGTACGTGTGTGTGTGTGTGTACGTGTGTGTGTGTGTGTGTGTTGAAACCACTGTACAACCACATCATCATCAACTAAATATCCATCAGAGCCCCAGTGACCTCTGAAAAACGGCCTCTGCTGCTTCAGCCGAGCCCCAGCCTTGGCTTTTTATAAAAGCCAGTCCCAGCCTGGGTCACTGGAAGGTGTTAAACCTCAGTGAAGCGCGCTCAGTATCTTTGGAACTAGATCCATGCCCCAGGCTGGGTGAAGCTTTTAGAACTGGCGAGAAGCAGATGGCCCTTCAAGATCCTTCCAAACGCTTGGCTCTGAGTCATTTGTATGCGGAAGGCTCCACAAAACAGCAATCTGGGTAGCGGCTCCAGGCTGAGTCCAGCTTTCCAGACAGCCCGTCTTTGCCTACAATTGAGGAGACAAGTACAATATTGTAGGCTCTACAAAAATATTTCAGCACTTATCTATATGTGTAGCATCAAATACATCAAGTCCCCCTGTCGGGCTCTCTACAATGGTGGTTCCATGGTGGCTGGCCACAGCGTATCCTCTCCCCTTCTCTCTCAGCACAGGCAGGCGTGAAGCCAGCTTTGGGAATCAGCCAGCAGAGGGTACTACAATACTGGTGCAGTATTTCAAATTGCAGCAAATTCAGAGTAGAAAAAGAGTCAGACTAATTAAAAGGGGCTCCAGTTTTATCCTGAGCTGGGAGATCCTAGCCAGGAAGAGGAAGTCCGTGGGATGGGAGAGACAGAAATAAAGCTGGTAGACAGAGCTTGCTCATCTGGGGAAAGGGAAAACAGGGGTCCAGTATCACAAGCCCAAGGGGTACAGTATATTTAGGCTCAAAAGTAGGAAGAGATCGAAATTAAGGTACTGGCCTAGCAATACTGCTTCTCAGTATTCATAGAGAAAAGAAAAATTACATTCACACAAATGCCTGTAGATGGATATTTATAGCAAACCACCCCAAACTGGGAACAACCAGAATGTCCTTTAATCAACGAATGGGAATACTACTGAGCACAAAAAAAGAACAAGTTGTAGACACATATAACAATATGGGAGAGTCTCAATGGCATCGTGTGGAGTGGAAGAAGCCATTCTCCAAAAAGAGTGGCATTCACAAAATTCTATTTATATGACATTCTCAACAGACCAGTGGCTTCAGGGATGGGGGGGCAAGGAGAGCGTGCTACCACAAAGCAAAAGTTGGAGGATGTTTTTGGAGTGTTAGATGTTCTGTATCCTGCTTTTGGTAATGATTCCATGAATCTATACATGAGTTAAATCCATAGAACTGCATACCTGTTATAGTGGGATATAAAATGCCCCTAAAGACCTCATGTGTTAATGTTTAGAGCTGATGTCATTGAGTCATGAGGACTGTGATCCCAGCACTGGATAAATTCATGGGAACGAATTCATCTGAGTGGAAAACCAGGCCAGGAGGGTGTGGCTGGGGTGGGTCCCGGGGGCTTGGGCCTCCCCCTGCTCTCTTGTTTCTGGCCTCCATGATGTGAGCACGGCCCGTGTGCTCCTCCCTCCCCCACCAGGCCCTGAGAGCCACGGTCTCATGTGGACTGAACCTGGAAGCAAAAAACAACAAACAAACAACAAACTTCTTTTCTCTAAGTTATGTGGTCAATCTTTTATATTATAGCTGCAAGAATGCTGACCAAAATAATACCAGAAACATACAAGTATACAAGTTTCACTGTATGTTAGACTTTGATTCCTCTCTCTCTCTCTCTTTTTTTTTTTTTGCAGTACTGAGGATTGAACCAAGAGGTATTCTACCTCTGAGCTATACCCCCAGCCCTATTTTTTATTCTTTATTTTGAAACAAGGTCTCACTAAGTTGTGGAGGGCCTCACTAAGTAGCTGAGGCTGGCCAAGAACCCGGATCCTCTGGTCTCAGCCTCCCAAATGCTGGGATTACAAGCGTGCACCATCACACCCGGTTCTATTTTTTATTCTTTATTTTGAAACAGGGTCTCACTAAGTTGTGGAGGGCCTCACTAAGTAGCTGAGGCTGGCTGCCAACTCATGATCCTCCGGTCTCAGCCTCCCAAATACTGGGATTACAAGCGTGCACCACCATACCTGGCTACAAAGATTTTTTTTAATGTATTAAAGAAAAAAACAACAAAGAGCTATAAGCTGAGGGGCAGGATTGGATATGCAGGTGGAGAGTGAGGTCTAGGGGCTGGAGATAGTGATAGAGCTCTTGTCCAGCATGCCCAAGGCCCCAGGTTCAATCCCCAGTACTGAAAAAAGATGCAAGAGGTCAGTAATGGCCCTCTTGCAGAATGTACAGACAGGTCAAGCACAGAGGTCAGAGGAAGGATGACAGGAGCTAGCTGAGAGGACCAGGCTCCCTGCAGCCACCTGTTCACTGTGCATGGTGGCTCTCCACCGAGTCCCAGCAGCTCTAGCTGAAGGGACCAGGAAGCCACCTTGGACCACAGGGTGGTGTTGGCACAACCTCAGACCTTGGAAGGATTAGCATCTCCACCTGGCTGTGTTCACATGCTTACCAACTGCATTGTAGCTTGAGGAGTCCATCTGCTAGACTTCCTCAAAAAGGTGTGGGCTTCTCCTCTGGGCTCCTAAGTAACCTCTTAAATATACCCCATTCTACTCTGTGTGTGTGGTTTGCTTCATAGCCTTTTTGACTTCTAAATTAGACCACGATCCCTGCAAAAACAGACTTGGCCTTACCCTTTGAGTCCTCGGCATGAAACGAAGGCCCACAGTTTTAGTGAACACTAAATAAATAACTCCTCAAGCAAGATTTGGATGAGATACCACCTGCTTAGTGGGCCTTTCCCAGTCTAAGAAGCGGCAGTGAGCAGCTTCTATTATTGCAGAGTCCTGCACATACTCCTGTTACTGAGATGACCCACGCCACATCCCTCACTAGACAGCGACCTCCTTGTGGGCAGGAGCCACGAGTCTGACTTTCACCTGTGGCACATTGCACAGTGCCTGACAAGTAATTCTGCACATCATGTTCTGGAACTACAAAACCATTCATGTATTGCCATTTCCTTCCACATGATGAAGTCATCAAGCACACTTGCTGTGTCCTTAGACATTCCCAGTTTCTATAGCATCTCTTCCAGCCCTAGAATGAGAGCAAGTCTTCACCAAATATGTGGCAGTAGACAAATTCCTATTGCATATTCCTTGAAAGGATTCAGCCTGCCTATGAGAGCATGCAGTGTCTCTCCTAGCTGCGCTCCCAACAAAGGAAGAAGCTAGTCTTCCAATGGCTGCACTCCAGCCCTATGTGTGATCTGTGTACATCCTGATATTTCAGTGTGAGTAGTCTAGTCTTCAGGAAGAGGAGCTCTATCATTATTCCAATTCCCAGCTCATGGACCTGCACTGGTCACTCTCCTCCATTCCAGTTGTCACAATACAGTCACCAAGTGGCATGCATCATATTAACCTTGTCCAGAAATTTAAAAAAAGTTTTGAGGGAACATGAAAATAAAATTCTCAGTAAAGTCAAAACATTGCTTACTCACAGGCATGGTGGCTCACACCTATAATCCCAATACTTGGGAGGCTGAGACAAGAGGATTGCAGGTTCAAGGCCAGCCTCAGCAATGTGGTGAGACCATTTCAAAATAAAAAAAATAAAAATGGCTGGGGGCGTAACTTGGAGGTAGGATGTCTCTGGCTTCAATCCCCAATACCACAAATAAACAACAACAACAAAAATACTGCTTACTCAAGTGACAAGATTCATTCAAACCAAACTGAGGGTTGGATCATTACTCAATACATAGGTGTGTTAGATAGTGAAAACTTATTATTTTAGTCTCAATGGAAAGGTTTTGGATTTAGTTTATCTTTAGGCTGGATATTTGCAAAAGTAAGCTAATCTCAAATCATTAGTTACTAAAATAGAAGTTGTGAATGTGATGTTTTATTTTAAGCAATAATAATAGTTATTGTGTTTTTAAAAGTGCAAACATTAATATGAGCTCTCTCTTTCTGCATTGTTTAAACACTGCAGGCATCCTCATGTCGCGTCTAAGTTAGCCAATCATCACTGAATGTCTGCTCACAGCATAGCTAACCTTGTCACCCACAAAACTAAGCTAGCTACTAGAACGTCGGTTTTCTGGAACTTGGGAAATCACATCAACTTGAGTTAAATAAAAAGAATTCAGCTCAACATTGATCACAGCACATAGCCTGGGAGGAGGGGTAGACCACATAGCTGCCATCTTGATACATCACAATAGCACAGCTGTCAAACAATTTAGAAGTTTTTTAGATAGATCTAGAGGAAATTACATGAAAGCAGAAAATGACAATGTTGCACTTCTTGTTTAAAATAAAAGCCATGCATACGAGCAAACTTTAATTCACATTTTATGTTTCATTTAAAAGACCCCAGAGTCCTGATTACTCTAAACTTCTGTGACCTAGGACAGATGGTGTCCTCTGCAGCAGGGTCATTCGTGTGACTGGCTGCAATACAGCATCGTGAGGCACCATTGAAAAAATGCAGGGAAAACAGGGACTGAAGGAATAGTCCAGGTTGGTCTTATCAAATCTGGTACTAGATAAAAAAAAGACTGGCCTGGACCTGATCAATCTCAAAGGGTTATCTGCACAGCCAGAATCACTGGCAGAAAATGAGATCATGAAGAACACCCAAAAGCACGAGTTCTGGTCAGGGAAGGACAAGTCCTAGTAGAGGCCGCCATCCTACGGACCGAGCTACCCCTTCAAGTATCTCTCAGGCTGGCAGTAGTAATGCACAAATGCTTCATGGAGTGTCAGCACGTCTTATCTTGTCTGTCCTAATGTCCCCATGTCCTGCTTCTGTTAAAGCTTTACGTGAAAAGAGACATTTTAAAATTATTTAAAATGCCTCAAATATCTCAAATGCGCAAAGAGGTCAATTCTGTGTACCAGGAAATAGGTCCCTGAAACCAGCAAAGGGTATCATATTGAAACAATTTTCCTATTCAATTGTTTCTTTAAAAAAAAATTAATTTGTTAAATGGCTTAATTGACACAAAAATTGTGCATATTTATGGGGTACCATATGATACTTCAACGCATGTAAACACGGTGTGCTGCTTGAATCAGGAACATATACATCTGTCTTCTCAAAGCTTTATCTTTTCTTTGTAGTAAAGCATTCTATTTTTTCCAGCTTTTCTGAAATATATAGTAGCGAATCCCCAGAGCCTCAGGGTCTCCTTAAGCAGGGCTGCAGGCACCCAGGAGCTGGCTAGGATCACAAGCTAGGTCCAGTACAGGCCCAGGGCCACGGTTCCTGATCTTGGCTAAGCCCAAACTCTTATAGATCCTCATTTTCCCTATCTGCATGTCAGAGAAAGAAATTACTCAAGAGGATGAAAATGAACTAGATCTCAATAGCAAAATGGCCTCTGTTCTTTTGAAAACGGCTTTGCACAATAACCTTGAATAATATGAATAAAATACAAGTGTTCTACAAGCTCTTGACCTGGGCTTGGATATCATTAGGTAACAGCACTGGTGTTTCTTTCTTTCTTTCTTTTTTTTTTTTTTGCAGTACTGCAGGGGCATTCTACCTCCGAGCTATACCCGCAGCCCTATTTTTTATTCTTTCTTTTGAAACAGGGTCTCACTAAGTTGCAGAGTGCCTCACTAGGTAGCTGTAGCTCAGGCTTGGCTGTGAACCCGGATCCTCTGGTCTCAGCCTCCCAAATGCTGGGATTACAAGTGTGCGCCACCACGCCCGCCGGCACTGGTATTCTATGAGGCTTCATTCTAGATCTACTTGGTCAGAGGTTGAGGTAGGGGCGGGACAAGAGGGCCCAAAGGAACAGGGTCTGGTAAAAAGGGATTTAAGGGTGGAGAGACATAACAATATTGCTACCTTTTAAAATGATTGCTAATCTGAGATATCCCTCTTTTGCATTTATTATTAGTAGCCCTTTATTGATCAATTAACAAAATAACATATGTTATATAAACTAGAGAAGAAGGGTTAGTTATGCCTTTACCTAACACAAAGTAAACAAATCCCTTTAATCATTTTTTTTTTGCTCCAAGTTCCATAACTTTTACTTACTTATTTATTTTATATTTTTATTGGTGCCATGTAATCCTTCTTAGGTTCAAGTCATATAAACAAACATGCACACAGGTCTTGGTGTGATTCCCTTCGAATTTCACCCTGCTACCCACACCTCCCCAAACATAACAGCCACATTTGTAGTGATACTTTCACACCTAGGTACAGCATAATTTGGACTGTTACTTTCATCAGTTCTTCCCTCTTGTAAACTTTCTTTTTAGCAATTTTGGGGAGTAGGCATTTTGAGGGGGTACTAAGGATTGAACATAGGAACATTCTATCACTGAGCTACACCCCCAGTCCATTTTATATATTTTGTTTTGCAACCAGGTCTTACTAAGTTGCTGAGAGTCTCACTAAGTTGTTGAGGCTGGTCTTGAACCTGCGATCCTCCTGTCTCAGTCTTCCAAATCCTGGGATTACAAGCCTGCACCACCATGCCCCACTGGGAGTAGGTGTCTTTACATATCTTCTCATCCTCCCAAATCTATACCCAGAGAGGGAGCATTTCATTTAAATCTTTACTGTCTCTTTTACATAAGATTTCTTTTAAATCAGATTATGTCTTCATTTAATATGAAATTATACATATTATATGAATATATAACTATATATAAACATATACATATCACACACACACACACATATATATATATAAATATATCAGCCATAGATTACCATAGAACTCCTCTTAGAATATGCTTTGGAGTTTTATAATCTACTTAACATCGACTGTCAAATTAACATAATTATTTTAAAGGAAACCCAAGTGTCTGCAGTCTTCTTCATCAGTTTATATAAATGGAATAGTGCCTCCCTCCAAAAAATCAAGGGGAGAAAATAAGGTTTTGTCAAAGTGTCTCTATTGATATTCTCCGTATTTGTTTTTTATTGGTGTTTTCTTGAAACAAGTTCTCACCAAGGTGCTGAGGGTCTTGCTAAGTTGCTGAGGCCGAACTTGAACCTACAATCCTCAAGTCTCAGCTTCCCAAGCACTGGGATTCCATGTATGTGCCACCATGTCTGGCCCTGTATTTGCTTATTTTTAAACCCAACTCTTTGAGCACAAAATATTATCTCTAAATGGAACCCTTTTGCTAATATAACAAACCATTAAGAGTCTTCTGTTTGTTTTCTCAAATATCCTAAGAACAGTTTGTGGTGCTGGTTGATCAGCCCTGTGGAAATTTTTTGTCAAATATGTTCCACACCTTTTTTGAGTACCGAGATCTCCATCATATGTGAAATTAAGTGAGCACTGTGCCTCGCTTAATAGAGGCTTCCTAAAGTGAGGTTGCAGAAGGCACGCCTTCCCTCCAACAGGGGTAGGCCACGTTTTGTCTTCCCAACTGAAAGAGGAAAAAAGAAACCTGAGAAGTTTAAAAAGTGATAACTATAACTCTGAAAGGTGTGTCTGCTCCTTAACTGTGGAGTCTCAGTAACAAATACTCTTTTGAAGAAAAAAAAAACTTCCAATTAGCCAGGCAAGTGTTTTGACCATGCTCTGCCATCTTGGTGCCTAAAAGCATTGTGGATAAGAAGGAGTAACCAGCCACATCCTGTTTTCACATCTGTGTGGGTATACATGTGATCTTGTGCTTGATTCTGGGGAAGATGTTCTCCTAAAAGGCCAGAAGTTACTGGTTTTCCCTTTTTTAAATGCTTATAATTTTAGTGTCCAGAAGACAAATGGCATAGATAATGTGTTCAATATGTAAATATATTGCAAGTGGAGCAAGTCCGTTTTTAAGAAATGTTCAGAGCCGGGTATGGTGGCACACACCTGTAATCCCAGCACTTGGGAGACTGAGACTGGAGGATCACAATTTTGAGGTCAGCCTTGGCAACTTAGCAAAGCAACTTAGTATGACCTTATTTCAAAATAAAAAGGCTAGGGGTGTAGCTTAAAGGTAGGATGCTTCTGAGCTCAATCCTCAGTACAAAAAAAAAGAAAGAAATGTTCAAGTCTTTTATCTGATTTAACTTTTTAAATCTGATTTAAAAGTTTTGTGGAGCCCAAAATAGTTGTACACACCTATAATCCCAGTACTTGGGAGGCTAAGACAAGAGGATTGCAGGTTCACTGCCAGCCCCCGCAAATTAATGAGGCCCTCTGCAACTTATTGAAACCCTGTTTCAAAAATAATAAATAAAATAGGGCTAGGAGTGTCACTTGGAGGTAGAATGCCCCTGGGTTCAATCCCCAGTACCACACACACACACACACACACACACACACACACACACACACACACACAGTTTTACATCTACTGAAACAAGTACAGACCCATTGTGCGCAATGTTTGAATTAATATCTGAACTTGAACCTATGCCTTTAAAATGTCTAGAGATGGATCTCGGCCACAAGCTCAGTCCTTCCTTTCAAGTTACATATCTGCAGAGGGCACCAGCTGAGAGATGGGTTCCCTCCAAATCTGTCCCCAGGAGGATGAGCCTCATCCCAGCTCCATGAGAAGCCACACTGCTGAGAAATGCAAAAGCACCTGTGTGGACAGCTTGAATCACAGAGACCCTGAGCCTTTCGTGCACCTCTGTCTCTTCTAGCATTTTCAGTGGAAAGACTGCCCAGCCTTCTCATAGGACACACACACACACACACACACACACACACACACACACACACACACACACGCACATACCATTTCATGTAGAACTGATCAGAAGAAGGGGTTTCTCTCTGCCCAAAGTGTTATGAAGAAATTGGCAATATCAACTGCCCCTTTCAAATAAGCTTTGGAATCATTTGTTTAAATTTTACTTTGGAATCAGCACCAAGTTCCTGTTCAAAAAGTTTTTCAAATATGTAGCTTGATCACAGATCAATTTTCCTGGCTCACAGTTCATGGCCTAGTGGTGCTGCAAGGACTATGCGGACGCCTGCTGGAAGTTAAACAGTGGACTTCCAGGGTGGCCGTAATTAAATTCAGACTTGCATTTAAACCATGGTCTGCTCTGCATTTCTTCAAGAAGTTTGCTTTCTATGGACCTTTCAGATTGTTCCTGCACAAAAGAGAGGCAAGGTGGCTCTCTCTGCGGCCCCCAAATTAAGGCAGTGAGAATGGAAAGAGAGAATGTATTTGCAGTGTGCCAAACCAGATGTTCATATACATAGGATTTCAGACTTCCAATTTATTTCCTTATGGAATCCAAAATTTTTTCCACCCTTGCTTTCACAGACAGACTACAATTATTTTTTTTTTTTTGGAAAAGAAAGAAGTCATGAGTTCATATTGAATACCAAACCACCAGCATGTGTTATGAAATGGAAAGACTCCTCCAAAGAAAATATTGCCTCTTCTGCAAGCAGATCTATCCCCTTTGGGCTTAAAATGCATTGTAAAATCAAAATGCTAAATTTTAGCAAATTCTGAAAATAGTGAAAAGTTCTGAAGTCAAGTCAGAAGTTAGGTGCTGGAGGAAAAAAATGGACAATGTGGAATATTTTTTTCTAGAGAATTGTAGATAGTGCAATATTTAGAAGGAAGGAAAGGACAGAGAAACACAGGTACGTAATTTTTTTAAGCTAAAACTACATTTGTAAAATGTGTAAATGTGTTTGGTTTTTAGCTAACTTGTTTGAATCTGTTCCTCTGATTCTTTTTATATCAAATCAGTTTCAATCACTTTTATTTAGCTGAAGAAATAAAAATTGCCTACCATTAAAGTTGCTGAGAAAATTCCCCAACATGTTTACATTATGACAAATGTCCATCTGAAATACTTTCCTGCAGATCTATTTTGGGGTATAATGTTTACCTTTGAAAACTTTGGGGATTATCAGGAGATGGCCTGTTCATGGAAGATAATCACTTGCGCTTAAATATCACCCAAAAGAGCAGCTATGTTTAAGGTACAAAATAACATAATACCAAGACTTATAGCTATGTAAGCCATAGTCATTTGTGGTGGTGGTGGTGGCGGTTGTAATGTACATCGGAAACCACATGAATTTCACATGCAAACTTAAATGATCTGAAAAGATAATCACATGTTCAGGCTGAACAACTGATTTCAACATTTGAGCAAATCTCAAACAGCAGATCTGGTATTCCTTAAAATTATCTAGTTGCAAGGTCCCCCCCTTCCCCCGCCAAAAAAAAAAAAAAGAGCAACGGGAGGCTTGACAGATGATGAAGACCTTTCTCGTGATTTTTTAAAACTGAAGATGGAACAGAAAACAAGTATCAGTGCAGAAGTCCTCCCGGAAGCAGCTGCCTTGGCATCGGGGCTGCAGCGAGCACGGCTGGCTCCAAAGCCTGCCTCCACCCCCACCAAGATCCTCCACTCCTGTATTTCCTAATTTTGTGGACTGCATTGCTGAGCTGTTTATCACAACAGTGCGCAATAAAACGGCTCCGCTCCACTACTCCACTAACTCTGGCAATTTTCTCCCTCCTCCTGGACAGAGGCTACTAGAAAAGAAAAGCCTCAGAAGAGAGGGGGAGAAAAGAGCAGAAAGCAAAGAAACAATGGACAACCTGGCTCTGACAATGCCTTCCCTCGCCCCTCTCTCTGCTCCTGCTGTGCCACCTGCCTTCCAGAGCCTGGCTGCCGACTGGACTCACAGGACTGGGGAGTACAAGGCAGGGGGGAAAAAAGGAAATCAGATGGATTCTGAGCTAAGATGGCAGGGCTCTCACCTTTTCCGTTTTTTTGCGAATAGTCTGGATGGAGGCATCCCGCAGAGAAGAAATAAAAAGGGTGTCTGAATTGGTGGATGGCTCTGAAGGCTTCTGCATTTGCAAACGCATTTTAGAATTATTTGCAGGGGTATACTTGCTGCCAGCTCTCTCTCTCCTCTCTCTCTCTCTCTCTCTCTCTCTCTCTCTCTCTCTCTCTCTCTCTCTCTCTCTTCTCTCCCCCCTCTCCTCCTCTCCCTCTCTCTCTCTCTCTCTCTCCCCCACCCCATCTCTGTCTCTCTTCTGTTTAACGTTTAACGTCCTGCCATCTTCATCACACCTCTATTAGTATGAAGACTTTCTGTCTGTGTAAGTACGTGAGAGTGTGCATTTCTTAATGTTTGAATCAAGATACACATTTGCATGCATTTCTAATCTGGAGCGGTTACTACGCCCATCAATTAGTCAGCAATAGCTGAGACCCTCAAAGCCTCTAACGGCACAGAGGTGGGAAGACACGCACCGCACAACTGGCTGGCTACAAATAACAGCACTTCTCCTGTTTCTATTGAACCCTCAAATCTATGCACTATTACAGATTGCTCATAGATCCAGCCACATAATTAGGTGTGGAGCTTCTGCGAGCATGTATGTTTTGTTGACATCCTCAGGAATAAAATATATGAAGCTGAACAGAAAGAAGATGCCTGGTAATGAGAGTTGATCATATATTTGATCTTTGCTTCATTTTAACCAACTGCCACTAGAAAATAACTCTAAATAACTCTATGGTAGAGTTATTTGTGCATTTCAGAGGCTGTTCCGAAAGAAGCTAAAAAAAGGAAGGGAAAATAGTCAGGTACATAAAAGCATATAAGATGAATTCTCCTCTATACATGAAAGTGTTTTGGCTTAAACTCAAACCAAGATTTTGGTTAACATTGGGTGGTTTTGCTGTGTGTGTGTGTGTGTGTGTGTGTGTGTGTGTGTGTGTGTGTGTGTGTGTGTTTCGAGTTGCAGATTATGAGTAACACCTTACTTTGGACATGTTTCTCTTGTGTTGGCTATGTTCTCTGCTAACCACCTGAAACTAAATCAGAAATTCTTTTATCTCATTTTATGAAAACCTCAAAAATTAAAAAACCCTTTGTAAAGCAATGTACTGCATCTCCCTGTTCAAGGACATCAAAATATTGCTAACTTGAATACACAAAGAGAACGAGGGAGGTATGTGTAGCCGTTGATCATCTTCACTTTTAAACCTGAATAATTTCAAATAGAAGGGTGTGTTTTGTTATGTGATGCTGTCTGTGATTTTGTTCCTCTTTTCTGGCACATGAAAAGTGGCATTTCTTTCCTTAGCACTAGAATTAAAATGATTTCAAATAGTATACAAAAAAAGATCTTGGAGGTTAGCATCTTTTCCCAATTCTGCCAGGGAGACACACAGTCTCAGCTGAAGATGTGTCTTTGCAGCCTACCTTAACAGGGGCTGTGAACATTAGCCTCATTCCCCTCTGCTATTTATTCCTTTTCTTGGGACTACAGCTCTGAACAGCAATTTTTGTTTTCTTTCTTCTTAGACAAAATAGCTCGATAATAATTTCGCCTACTTAACATGTGCGGTAGCCGCAGAAGCTGAGAAATCTGGAGCTAAAAAGACAAAAGCCAACAATAGAGCACAAAAACTGAGTCTCAGGGCCAGCTCCAGTCTGGCTAGCTTTCATAATCAGACGAGGTGTTACAAACTGGGAGAAAGAATCCTTATCAAGATAAAGTGGGGTGGGAGGTAGGAGCCCCCAGCAAACCCTGTCACTTAAGAGAGAGGGAAAAAAAAAAATAACTAACAAGGTCTAGGGGAAGAAAGGAAAAGTGCTAAACAGCCAGCAAGGAGACCCACTGTCCTCCTGGCTGCTTGGCTCTTTGGAAGGGTAGTAACAGCCATGGCAGGGACACAGAGTTCTCACATGTCAGGTGCAACCTCTGCCTCCCCAAAGGAGGAGACAACTCACGCCTGAGACAGAGCACAAGGAGAAGGAGCAGGCGCCATAGCCAAGTCACGCACCCTGGCGGCACCGACTGGTCTGTGACAGCCTTAGATCAAGGGTCCATTCACAGGCAACAGAGAAACCCAGACAATAGCAAATCAAAAACCTGGCAGGACTTCTGGAATCATTTAATTCCTCACTCCAGAATTTAGACAAGATCGCAAGAAACACAGGCAAGCGCTCCTTCACACCGAGGCGTGAGCATATGCCTGGCTCGCTCCCGCTGGGGGTATTTTTAGATACTGTTCTGTGGGTGAGGCAGCGTGTGCACTCAGCAACAGTGTTTGCTTCCCAGGGCTGGTGAAGCCTCCTTTCCACTCCCAGAGCAGCTGAGGAGCAGAGGAAGCAGTCCTCGTAGGCTCACCAAAGATCAGGGAAGAGGACTCCAAACCAGAAGCCATCGTCTCTGTGCTCAGCAAGCACTAAACACATTTTCAAGATGTGTTTCCAAATGAGGTTGTGCAGTGTGGTGGTGTGCTTACTTCCTACCTTTCCCCCTCTGAAAGCACAACCAGGAACAGAAATCACACCCTGAGGAAGACAATTCACATACCATAGACTGGGGGATAAAACCAAGGGCTGGGATTTGTGTGGTCAGCAACATGCACTAAACTTTTAAACTTCTCCAAACGATTATGTTTGTGCAGAGCAAGGGATGAATGAAGCTTCTCACTTACTTCAAGCCTCAGATATTAAAAATAACAAATAATAGAAAACGAGCCTAGTTCATTAAAATGTCATGAACCAGAAAACAGAGATAAGCTTTGCCTTTGTGGGCAAATGAAACATAATCTGATATATTCTTGTCTGATCTGGAGAATTTTTTTCTTCATAGGGAGATTAAAATATTTTAAAAGACTCCCTTAAATTTTTCATATAAAGTGCTTATTGAAATATATATGTGGACATATTTGTACACATACAAAATTCTCCACTTAGTTTAAATTCATGGGAAAAATCCAAGGAATTGTAGGTCAAACAGTCAAAAAAGAAAAATAACCATAAAAAATTCTCCGTCACATACCAGTCTTTCCAAAGTTTTATATATTCCTAGAACGGCGATGGACTGAATGGTAAAGAATCAAAACAGTGTCTCAGAGCACAGTATTGCAAATGAAATGACTGTAAAAAGAATAAAATGCCTATCTTCCATGTTTCTGAGTCAGAATTTGTTTATCACAACTATTTTGAAAAATGTCATACATGGGTAATCTATAAAAATTACAGGATGAATTATTTCCAACTCTACTGATAAGCATTTTGAGTTTTGATCTTCCTTAAAGGGGAGAAACAGTCTACAATTTCACATTGTAAATCTCACGAGGACTGAAAAGCGCTCTCACAAGGACTGACAAAGAAAGGATAATTCGTGTCAGACCAGAAGGCTTCCTTTCATCCCGTTTCACGCGATTTTCTCCCAACAGCTCTGGGCCAAAACGAATGCAGAATCTTGAGCTGAATTATCCATCACATTTTGCTAGTCTTTCAATTAATGGCACTGCAATCCGATCGATAGAATGTAATAAGAAAGGAGCTTTGCATTTCTATACCTATTAATTCGCTGAGTAACTCCAGCAGTAAAGCGTGACTTGAAAGAGAAAATGCTCCAAGAAAATGAATCCCCTCAGCACTGAGCAGTGACTCCTGACCCATCAAGAAACACAGGAGCTTCTGCCTCCAACCAGGTCGTTAGGACCCAAAGATCACATTGCCTTTGTCCAGGCTACACTTAATTCTTTTTTTTTTTTTTAATGAGATACTTTGCAATATACCAACACCATCACAGGTCTAATCAAATGGGTGATTTCTTTAGGATTTTGAAACAAACATCTTTGAAATACAAGTTTAAGTCTCTGGGAGGAAGCCATTGTTCTCCACTTCCTAGGCCGCCCTGAACGAGGCACTCCTGATCTTGATCTCCTGTGACGTTTTGCAGTGAGGAATGGGGCCTAGAAAGGATGAGTCAGGGAAAGAATGGTGAGAGTGCCAATGGGGCTCAGTGCACTTCTAATCATTGCACTGGCTGGAGATGCGACAGGAAGCATGATGTCTGTCCACCCCACATTTATCACCAGCGACACGCATGGGGAAAGCGAAGGATGCAGTCCCTGTGGGAAGGATGTGGCCCAAAGCATCTATCTGGCCTCAAACAACTTCTATAATGATGTGCACATCTGGATTCTAATGGCACTGGAGCTTCGAAATAGCAACTTCACTCATAAAAAGTAGGATCTTTCTACTCCATCAAGACTATAATCTACTTCAACTCACCATTGGTGTAACAGAAAGAACTTCGGCTTTATTGCCAGACCAGCCAGGGTTTGAATCTCAATTCTATCATATACTCAATGGTACTTCTGAACCTCATATTTTTATTAGTTGAATAGGAATAGTGCTTACCTCAGGGGTTACCTTGAGAATTGATGAGATAATGTATGTAAAGTATGTGGTCCAGAATAACTAACCTGTTCTCTTTCCAATCATCAAATTTCCACACATGACACAGCAATAAAAATACAATCTTAGCCAGGCATGGTGGCCCACACTGGTAATCCCAGTACTTGGAAGGCCGAGACAAGAGGATCACAGATTTGTGGTCAGCCTCAGCAACTTAGGGAGGCCTTCTGCAACTTAGTGAGACCCTGTTTCAAAATTTAAAAAAAAAAAAAAATAGGGCTGGGGGTATGGCTCCTGGGTTCAATCCCCAGTGGAAAAAAAAAAAAAAAAAAAAAAAAAAAAAAAAAAAAAAAAAAAAAAAAAAAAAAAAAAAAAAAAAAAAAAAAAAAAAAAAAAAAATCTTACCATACATACAGACTAAATGAGATAATAGGGAATACTCTATAAACTGTTCAGCACTTTACAAAGAGTAATATTGTTGTTGACAAAAAATAGCAGTCATGCTTTTAAAAAATGAACATGTTACTCACTAGGAGACATGAAAAATGAAATATAATATGGCCCAGGACCAACAATGAACTTCTAATTGAAAGGGAAATTGTAGTCATTTTTACTGGAAACAATGCCATGTGAATCAGCCACCATCAACCAGTCCTCCAGTGGACCCCAGCCTTGGTTGTGGATGGTAGTACCATCCTTGGAAAGTGAAAAAAATATAAGGACTTAAAGTTCTACAATGAAATTACAAAAAGAAATCTAGCAATGTGTCAGAAATGCTGCTGAGAAGTAAGAATACCACTGCATGTTCCCTTTGTTTATAATGAAAGGAGAAAAGATCTAATTAATCATTTAATGAAGTATTTTTCTATCAGTAAAATATTTCTAGAGAACAGGAAAGCCAGGATGTGCAGAAAAAATAAATTTGCCCTCACAGAGCTTGGAATCTAAAGAAGACAAATTTTCAAGTCATCAAACGAAAATAATTACAAAGTGTTTAATGAGAAAAACACTATTAGTCTTGGAACAGCATTTTATGGTAATTGGTGTTCTATATTTGCAATATCAGAAGTATTTTTAAGGGACCCTTTTTATTACTTTGTCATGATAATCATTAACTAATGAAATGAGACAATGGATGGGAGAGCTTAAAATAATTGCTACAAAATATCAAGCTTTATTAAGGTATCAAGTTCATTATCTATGCAGAGTTGATAGAAAACTTTGGGAGGTTCCTAGAAGGAAAAAAGTAATTCAATAGGTATGGTTAGCTGAGGAGGAGTTCTGCTGCTTTTTAGGGAAGAAAATAATAAGAGCTACTACTTAGGGAGCAGTTATACTATGCCAAGTGTTGTACGGGTTTATACAGTGCTTAATGTTATACGTTTAACAACCCACTTAATCTTGACACCATCCCTATGAGGTATGGGTCATTTGTTAACATCACTGTTTTATGATGAAGAAACCAAAGCACAGAGAGGTCAAGTGACTTTCCCAAGATCACAGAGCCAACGCAGGATAAAGCTCATGTCACATTCAAGCTGACTGAGGCCTGAGTCCACTCGCTTGATAATTCTCCTCTTTATTTTCTCGTTAGGACCTCATTAAACTGAATTTCAGTACAAAGTAGGACCTAATGGCCAGTAAGCTAAGTCTGCTATGAGCAAAATGAGAGCGAAAAAGAGAGAATCCACAGAGTCAAGTAAAACTTACGATCAGAAACAAAAGGTAGCAGTGAGAACGGATTCGCTCTGTTAGTGCATTTGTTCAACAATGGATGCAGGGCCTGGCTCTGTGGGACCGAGCTTACAGAGCAGTGCGGAAGATGTCATTAAACAAACTCTCTCAACATGGGAGTAAGGGCTCCAGTAGAAAGAGAGTTGAAAATCAGAGGAATTGTCTGCGGTCTGGGAATGCTTTTAGGAGCAGGTTCATGAGATGGGAAATGGCTGGATCCAGACACCTCAAGAGAAGCACGTAGACCTCAACAGTACCGCGTCCAGTTTCTTCAAATTTGTGTCTATGGAAAATACCTGGGGGGTGTTTTCTGGCACCTGGTGTAAATGCAACACTCCAGGACTCCCTCTCAAGTACCCTGGAAATGCATGCCCGCTGCATCTAAACACCCTGCGCTAGCCCAGGCAGCACAAAGCAGGGAGGCCTTGCCCTTATCTTCCCTGTCCTGTGCTTCAGGGATATCTTCAAGGCAAATGCCATCATAATTCAAGTAATGCAGCATACACGTTTGATAACGTCTATGACTTTCCTGATAATAATAACAACACGCATTTGCTACCAAAACTTTAGGAAAAACACACATACACACACACACGACAATTAAAATTTCTATGAGAAGAACAACTGGAGACAGCCACTTGTATTTTAATGAATTTCTTTCTCACTCTTCGCATATATGGATGTTTACACATAGACTTATGAATTTTTTTTTATAATCTTTAGTTGAAAACCATATCTGGAGCATTTTTGATATCTAAATACATGTCAAACACATTTTAAAAGATTGTATAATATTCTATTTTAGAGATAGATGTTATTTAATCATTCTTCCAATACTGGACATTTAGCATGCTTCCAAATTTGGGGTTCCACATAAAATTGTAAAAGGTGTCTTTTAACATAATTAGTGGATCATTTTCCTTAGTAGAGATTAAGAGTAGGATTAGTGAATCAAAGTTCTTTTATTTTCATTTTTTTCATGTGTTGCTAAAGAGCTTTCTAGAATATTTTGGCTAGTTTATATAGCTATTGAATGGAGTCACCATTTTTCTTCAATGTAACTGGCCTTAAGTATTGCTTTACACATTTTTAGTATTTACTATTTATTAGCAGCATTGTTTAATTTGTGTTGCTTTGGATTTTAGTGAATTGGACTGATATTTCTTCTTTTCGTTTTACAATCTGATCATATCCTTCATTATTGCATTGATATTATTTTTCCTATTGATTTGTAAGGCACATATATATGTGTGTGTGTGTGTGTGTATGTGTTTGTGTGTGCACGTATATGTGTGTGTACCCCTCATAGGTATATACTCTTGTCAATTATCACAAACACATTTTCTACTTTTCCTTAGATTTCTACCATACAGAACTTGTATATTCTAAATATGCAAATTTATTGCTATTTCTGTTTGGTATATTTTGAGATACTTTTCACTCAAAATCAAATATTTGCCTATGTTGTCTTTATTGGTGTATTTTGTGAGATGAGGGTATAACTTGGGAATGTAACTTATTTTCCTTTTAATTAGTAATTTTCCTAGCATCCATCCCATCTATATTGGTACTTTCAATATTATAAAGTGATAAATATCTTCAAACCTGTTTGAGGGCCACATGTTCCGTTTGGATGCTTGTGTTTAAATTGTCTGTGGTAAATGAAACTGTCAAAGCATTCAATTTCATCATCACTGTTGCTATCAGTGAGAGACAAAAATACCCCATTGTTCAAAGACTGTGCTGTGTCTTATTGCTGATCAGAGTGTGATAAGACTGTGGTAGAAACTTTCTGGGTCTCAGGAATGTCCATGCTGGCAAAGGGTCTGAAATTGAATTCAGCAGGGTTGAGATTGGGGCAGAAGATTCCACCTCAAGGCCCACCAGGGAAAACTAGGAGACACAGGGGTTAATCAAACAAAAATCTGTAGGACAGAGCCAAGTCCCACAGACTGTTAAGAACACTTATAAAGTTTGAAGAGATCAGACCAAGCTAGAGCTCATCTTCACAGAATGAGGTGAAAAGAACAGAGCCAAAGCATTTCAAAGAGAGGGAGGAAGGCTGCAGGCCACAAGAGATGAGGGCCCAGGTTCATTTCTTGGCCAGCCGGGGACGGTGCATGGATGCAAGAATGGGTCAAGCTGGTGTGGTGGTGCAGGCTTGTAATCCCAGTGCTTGGGAGGCTGAGAAAGAAGGATTGCACGTTTGAGACTAGCACAACTTAGTAAGACCCTCAACAACTTAGCAAAACCCTGTTTTAAAATAAAATATATAGGTAGGTAGGTAGGTAGGTAGGTAGGTAGGTTGAGATGATAGATATAGATAGATAGATAGATAGATAGATAGATAGATAGATAGATAGACAGACAGACAGATAGATGTGGTTTTTTTAAACAAATGGTTCAAGACTGAGAAGCTCAGGTGCATTGGACATCTTGTTTGCAGAAACTCAACTACAGTTTATATTTCCCTATTACATGGCAAATTTACTATAGACTGCTGAGTGGGATCATTTAACTTCCCCATTTCATTGGTGTGAAGGTGGAATTTTGACTGAAATAAATGGACGGGGAACCCACCTTGGTACGCCTTCTCCCTTTGCAGTGTCAAGAACCAGTTCAAGTGGAAAGAATGAAAACTGAAACAGCTCCTTTACCAGAGTGTGCTAGCTGCAAAATGGGGCCATTTTCGATTCTGGAAAGCAGGTCAATTTGACCAAACAGGATTGGCAGAAACAGAACACTTCCCCTAACCAAGATGCAGGAGGAAAAGGGCTATGACGCAATGATAAGAAAACTGTCGGCCACTGCAGTTCTACCACAGGGTTTTGCTTGCTGGTTGGCTGGATGGATGGATGGCTGGCTGGCTGGATGGATGGCTGGCTGGCTTGCTTGCTTTGGTGCCTGGGACTGGACCCAGGAGCATTCTATCTCCAAGCTACATCCCCAGCTCTTTTAACTTCTTTTTAAATTTTGAAACAGGATCTTGCTAAATTTCTAAGAATCTTGCTAAGTTGCTGAGGCTGGCATCAAACCTGTGATCCTCCTGTCTTGGCCTCCAAATAAGTACTGGGATTGCAGGTGTGCACTGCAGCACCTGGCTCTACTGAAGTTTTGATAGGCCACTCGCATGGCACATGACTAACTTATCTCATAATGCCACCACACCACACTGTCCACACCAGGACACTTCTGGGAGTGGTTAGGAAGCAACGTGTAGTGGTGGGAAATTCAGCCTTTGACTTCTGATGGTCAAAGCTTGAGCCTGGCAATGCCAATAACTGGCTGTGTGATTACGAGCAAGCGTCCTAACCTTGCGGAGCTTATAACCTCTAATGTTATAGGTCATTATCAAGTTCAGAACCTATAATGTGAGCATCATCATCATAATCACCTCAGAGGGTTATTACAACAACTCTATCAGCAAATGCATATGAACTATATATGTACCCAATACATAGGTAGGATTCCAATAACTATTGGCCTGTGAGAGGAAGCTACAGAGGGAATACAGACTGCAGAACTACACCCGATCCAAATACCCCCTCCACCATTTGTTGATTCTCTTACTCCATCCCTCCATGCCTCTCATAAATATGGTGATGAACATTGCAGAAGGCTGTCATAGAGATTAAATGAAATAATATGCATAGGCACTTGGAACAGTGCCTGTCTCTGTAAAGATTAGTGTGTTGTTGCTATCATTTTAGTATTCAGAAAATGAAGCTAAAACCTTTAGGTCAAAAGTCAATAAGAGACTGAAAACATGAAATACAGTTGTGGGGGTGGTACTGAAGGATTTCTTTTCATTTGGAAATCCGCTATAACCAGAGCTGATTTTTCCTTCGTTCCTTCCTTCCTTCCTTCCTTCCTTCCTTCCTTCCTTCCTTCCTTCCTTCCTTCATGTCTTTATTTCTTTTATTTATTGTGGTACTAGGGATTGAACCCAGGGGCATTCTACCTCTGAGCTACACCCCTAGCCCTATTTTTATCTTTTATTTTGAAACACAGCATCTCACTACATTGCTGAGGGCCTCAATGAGTTGCTGAGGCTGGCCACGAACCTGTGATCCTCCTGTCTCAGGCTCCCAAGTACTGGGATTACAAGTGTGTGCCACAATGCCTGGCTAGCTGATTTTCTGAATTGATTTTCCCCTCCCTAATGAGAAATGTACTCTGCAATAGAATGGCCCCCTGTGGTGACACAAGAGGTCCGCACCTCATCACAAACCAGGCAGTGCCTCCTCTGAAATGGCTGGGGTGGCCTTGGAAGCTCTCTGAGTTTACTCAGAGGGTAGAGGATGTCTTTCCTCCAGACGGCCACAGCAGGCCTCTCTCTAATAAGTTTGTGGGGATCCTACAGGTAATTGCAGAGCCAGAAGCTGGGATGCCTCTTGGACTATCCTACAAGGAGCACCTAGGTGTTCTGAGGACCTTACAACTCTACCTACTTGTGGGTTTATTTTAAATTATTTCATCTACCCATCACTTATTTTTGAACACCTGGGCTAGGATTAAGCATATTGTGGTAAGCCAAACAAAGCAGGTCCCTGGCTCCTGGGGCTTACATTCTAGAGGGAGAATCAGGCATGGAAGGTATATGAATAACAAATTACAAATAGCGATCTAAGTATCACACTGAAAAGAGAAGGATTGGGTATGTGGGTCTTCAGGGGATGGCCTCCCTGAGGAAGGGGTGTTTAAACTAATATAAAGCATGGTATAAGCCTCACGTGGTGGGGCATGCCTGTAATCCCAGCACTTGAGAGGCTGAGAGAGTAGGATTGCAGGTTCAAGTCCAGCCTAAGCAACTCAGCAAGACTCTAAGAGACCTAGCAAGTCTGTGTTTCAAAATTAAAAAAGGTTTGGGGGTATAGCTTAAAGTAGAATATCTGGGTTCAATTTCCAGTACCACAAAATACTACTACTACTACTACTACTACTACTACTAATAATAATAATAATAATAATATAAAGCATGGTAGATAAGTAATACCAATTGAGTGTGAAACCTTCAGGAACATTGGCTTGGAAGAAGTAACCCACCAAATTGCAGAAATTACTGAGATTGCCCACTAGATTCCTGAGCATCCCATAGCCAATGCCAGATCCTGACCACCCAGGCTGACCAGTTCTTCATGCCAGGAGACAAGGTAAAAGTAAGCATCAGGCTTGTCCTGCCCACCCCAAGGAAGGAAGGCAAAATGGGCTGTCAGCATCCCTGTCCCTGAGCCAATTCCTCTAGCACGAAACCCCTTCAATGGGACAACTGATGCCCTGGTGCTGGGGAAGGATGCAGGCTGTGAGTGTTGAGGCAGATGTGCAGGAGCAGCCCCCAGGGGAGAGGGGAAGGGCATCTCAAGCAGCTAAGCTGTGTCCCAAGGCCTCCTCTTCTTGCTGATTTAATCCAGCAGGATCCTCAAAAGCTCGTTCCAGCCTGGCCTGGCCCCACAGTGGTGTGCCTCTGCTGTGCCGGCCTCACTGCTCTGGCCATCTGGGGAACGATTCCCTTACCCACTCACGAAGATGACGAGCACCACTTCTATTCCCTGGTGCTTGGTCCAGCATTGTTTCCACTCTGGGCACTTAACATATTAATGCTGGTTGGATAAATGAATGGTTTAATTAATCTGTATGTCTGTAAGATTTCAATAGATGGAAAACAATGAAAGTGCTCTGAGTATAACTAAATGGAGCCATCCCTTACTAAGGGCTGGCTGGTAAACTCTAGGAGCACATGTAGTACTTTATGTTGGTTCTTATTTGGACTGAGGGCATAGGGGCCTACATCTGGAGCTTTTCCTCTGTCAAGGGTAATTGAAGAGCACCTCTCCTAGCAACCTGTCATGGTCCGGAGAGACCTTTCAAAGCCCCTTCCTTTCAAATTCTGACTCTGTAGATTCTGACTTGTTACCTCATTCATCTGGCGCCTGCGGTGTGCATGTTAGCCAGTCCTTAGGAGCAATCTCATCACTGAACTTCTCCTAGGAAGAGATTCCTCTGCACATGCCACATCCCACCAGCTCTAGAAGGAAATCTTACTTCCCCACCAAACCCAAGCCACCTCTCATGAACCATGGAAATGCAGTCACTGGTTTCATGCCTCCAATGCTGGGCTTCCACAAAGGAGCAGGAGGGGAGAGCACGAGGAAACTGAAGGAGGAAGACTGAGCAGAGCACAACCCTCCTTCTGTCTTTTGGTCCTGGGGATGGAACCCAGGGGCCTTCCACCCCCAAGCCACACCCCCAGCCCTTTTTTTCTTTTGTTTTGAAACAGGGCCTTGCTAAGTTGCTGAGGGTTTCACTAAGTTGCTAAGGCTGGCCTCAAACCTGTGATCCTCCTGTATCAGCCTCCCAACTACTGGGATTACAAGTGTGTACCACCATGCTCAGCTATAAACGTAATTTTAATGTAAAATTCCCAATCAAGTTAAAAACAAAATAGACAAGTATTTGTTCTTAACAAAACTAAGTTGTGTACTGTGAACTTGATAATCTATTTTTATAATTTTATTAGTACATTGTAGTGAGGTCCAATGTAATGTAAACATACATTGTCAAGTGTTATATGTTTTCTCTCAAATGTGGAAGCTAGAAAGAAAATAGGAAACCTAAGGTGCTTTAAATAGTGTGGAAATAGACCTGTAGAATTCTGAGAGGGGATTGGGAGGTGGCTCCAGAGGGGAAAAAGGAGGATTGAGGAAGGAAACAGTTCAATAATATTATGGCAATATGTGAAGGTGTTACTACCAATTTCGCTCAAATGTATGGGCAGGGAGAAGGGGGAGAGGGGTGGATTGCGGAAGGAACTCTTCCTGTCTTCATGGAGATACTGCCTGAGATCACCTTTCCAGAAAGTCATGAAGGCTTCAAGTGATTTTAGGTAGGTTTATTATTATTCTCATTTAGAAGACTTGGTTCTTTTATTCTCAATTAGGATGAAAGGGCTCCTTTCTATTTATGTCCAAAAAGCTTTAATTAAAAACAAAACAAAAAGCCAGGTGTGGTGGAGCACACCTGTAAGCTCAGTACTAAGGAGCCTGAGACAGGATAATAGCAGGTTTGAGGCCAGCCTCAGCAACTTTGTGAGACCTTGTTTTAAAATTTAAAAAATAAATAAAAATGGCTGAGGTGTAGTTCAGACGTAGAATGCCCCTGGGTTCAATCCCTTATACCAAAAAAAAAAAAAAAAAAATTACCTCTCTGAAGGCAGCAACAGCACATCCAATCTGATGTCACTGCCTCCACAGAAGCTGGAACACAGGTTGGAGCTCCCCAAGCCATCATCCCAGGAGGCGCAGCAGCCCCCAGGCTGCAGGATGGAAGGTCTGAGCTGAACACCGAAGCTCCTCACTCCTCAGACTCGCCCGCACCAAAGACCGAGTGTTTTCCCACTAGACAGCCCTCTTGCAGACCCCATCACACTCGGTGACCACCTCTGTTGGAGCAGCCTGTTTCCTTTCCTCATTTCAAAAGGACTTAATCGGCACTGCTCTGAAGTTCAGCCAAGTTTGCCATTTCAAAGTTGCCTCTCTCTTGAAATTCTTAGCCAAGTGTTTCACTAGGCACGCACCATGCTCCAAAGGTACAAGTAGCATCGTTTGCATATATGTTGTCTGCCTGAAGACAGGATAAAAGCATATATGGCCTTTGCAAAAAGTCATGGAACTGCATTTCCCCAAACAGGTCCTATAGCAAGACTCCCTTGGGCTTCTTCAGCCCGCCCAGCCCCTGCAAGCCTACATGCCCAGTTGTAGTGCAGGGCAATCAATTCACTGAGGAAGGAAGAGAGTATTCAATGGCACACAGTACTTGGCAGGCTGAGACAGAAGGATCGCAGGTTGGAGGCCAGCCTTAGCAACTTAGCAAGGTCCTTCAGCAACTTAGCAAGATCCTGTTTCAAAATAAAATAGGTGGTGATATAGCTCAGAGGTAGAATGACTTTGGGTTCATCCTATAGTACCAAAAAATATATATATATATATTTAGGGACACAGATTTCCTCCACATAGCAGCAACTGGGAGCATAAATCACAAGAAACCATAGGCAAGTAACAACCCCAGCGAGCTTTGTAGTTCATTGTGCATTCAGCCTGGAATAATGACCCCTAATTTTTTTAGCTACATTGCTCTTTGGTAGGGATGCCCTTAATCCCACTTGGACGACTTCAGAATACTTCTCTCTTGTTTTTCTTGCCTTTAAACCAGTAAAGCTGGCTTACTCTCTATTTGTTGATTTGCTGATCTACAGGAACATTTCCCCCAACACAACCATCTGCTCTACCTTGAATTTTTTACCTCTTCACTCTGTCTCTGCCTTAGTTGACTGTATTGGCGCATTCAGTGATCTTCAATTCCTCTTCTTTCTGTCTGGTTGCTTACGGTTGAGGACAATAGAGGTGATATAGATCATTATTCATGAGTAACTTCCAGGGTAATGTGAGAAATGCTTCATCTCCTGACCCCTCTTAGCATGAGAATTGCTGATAAAATCTGAGCTGAAAAGGGAAATTCAGATACACAGAGATACTCTCTCTGGAGCAGTTTTCTGGAGAAAGGACTTTGTGTGTGGGGGGGGGTTCTAAAACATGAAAATAAGACAGAATAAAATAAAAATGTTTCACACACACACACACACACACACACACACACACACACACAATCTGGACTATAAAAAATTGACTACCATCCCTAACAGCCTCTGGGAACTGTGATATGAACTCAAAATAACAGTCAAACACCATGCCATGGGTTTAATGGGTCCACCTCCAAGCTAGTAAACTCGGATTCTTTCACCTGTAGCCCAGTGGATCCTCTCAATCGCCCTCCCTCGCTTTCATTTGATTCAGCCTCAGATGAGCCGTGACCTGGCAGAAGGTGCGCGGCAGGGAAAAGGAGCCTAAATCACCTACTGGCTGCCTAATTGCTCTCTAATTACCCTAGAGTTGCCAGTGAGAGAAAAGTGAAGCCCCTGAGAAGCCTGGAACTGCGGCTCATGGCGGAGCTTTCTCCAATAATGCCCACTCGAGCTGCAAAAGCCCGTCTCTGCAGACAATGGCAAAACCAAGCAACTGTCCATTCACCCCGGGCCATCTTTCCCACCCTGAAGCTTCAACTCTTTTCTGTTCCACTGATACAGCTCTTTCATACACACTTTGCCATTCTGACACCAGACAGAACTTTCAAAGGCCTTCTGGACTTTTCCTAACAGCCCCAGGAAACTAAAACGCAACTTGGCTGGAAAAAAAAAAAAAAAAGGCCTCCACATCAGTGCCCCTTTCTTCCTCCCCAAAACATCCAACCCTATGTGGCATAGGCTACGGACAGCCAAGCATCCATCCAGTCATCTAAACCAGAGACCGGGGCATCACCCCAGCTTCCCCCAAAGTTACCCTCCATTCCCAAATATATCAGAAATGTCTCACCAATAAAGGTCACCTTTCCATTGCCTTTGCAATAGTCTCAACAGATATCCTCAGGTTATCTTGGCTAAACAAAGTAGGATCTAAGTCCTATTTCCAGCAATGAAATTCTCTAATCCTTTTCTACATAAACAAAAAGTGCTCTCTTTTTTAAAAATGTCATTTTGCAATCGTCATTTTGTTTAAAATCATGCAATGTTATTCTGTTGCTTTCGAGATAATGTCCACCTCCGTGCCTTGGCATAAAAATCTCTTCACCGTCTGCCCTTACCCCTTCTCAGACTCAGTGTTTACCAAAACCTCAGACACGCTGGGCTCCAGGCATGTGGAGATACTGGCTTTATTGAGAGGGTGGGGCTTTCCCGCCATTCTTTCCTCTGTCCACACCATTCCCTCTGTAATCGCCTTCCTTCCTCCAGTCTTGGTTCAGACAACATCAATACACTGATCAGAACTCAGCCCAAGTATAACTTTGCCAAACTCCCTTAGCACCTACGAGCTTCCTACCTCAGGCACGCCAAAAACACCTGCTTTCATTACTCACCTAAAAAAATTGTAAATGCCTGGCACGTTGTTTGTTTTTTGTACATCTATCTTTTTCAATTTATTCATTTATTTTTATGCTTTTACTGGTACATTGTAGTTGCACATTGTAGTGAGATTCAAAGTGAAACATTGACGGATGTGACCTCATTTGGTGGATTTCCTGCCATATCCCACCCCTTCAGATATGGATATACATTATTTAAACTGTTCCCTTTCTCGAGCCTTGTGTTTTCCCTCCTCGCCTCCCTCCCCAGTTCCCTTCCACTAGTCTACTGGTTTAGTCTACTGTCTCTCTCCTCATTTAACTGAAATCACTTTTGTTTACTATTTTCTCCCTAGCTCCCACATATGAAAAAATATATACCACCCTTGACTTTATCAAACTAGCTGATCTTATCGATTCCATCCATTTTCCTGCAAATAACATAATTTCATTCTTCTTTATGGTTGAGTAAAATTCCATTGTGTGTATATATACTACATTTTCTTCAACCCTTCATCTGCTGATGGACACCTGGGTTGGTTTCATAATTTGGCTACTGTGAATTATTCTACTAGAAACACGGGGGTGCATGTATCATTATAGTATTCTAATGTTAATTCTTTTGGAAAGACCCCGAGGGGTCGTCTAGCTGGGGTATTTAGTGGCTCCATTCCTGGTCTTTTGAGGAACCTCCATACTGATCTCCATAGCAGTTGTATGAATTTACAATCTCACCAACAGCTTACATCTCTATGGTACCTGTTCCATGTGAGCACAAAGACAGCATCATTCTCATGGGTTAGCATCTCCTATGCGTAACACAGTGCCTAGCCCACAGGAAGACAGTAAGAGTGCACAATAGCATATTTAGTAGGTATATTGCGCACAGACAGACTCGGAATCTGGGTGAATAGTTCACTCTTTCCCCAGGAGAAATTTGCCTTCTGGTCTCCCTCCCAGACCTTGAAGAACAGCACAGTGTACTAACATGAGCATTTCTCTGGGAGGTGAAACGTCTTGGTGCTAGGCTGGATCTGTCACCAGAAATGTGTATGATAAGGAAAGAGACCCCACACACAAACAGCAGCTCAGAACTGATTCTGCGGCTCGCTTCCACTGAGCCTGGTACATGCATGATTTTATTTTCCTCACAGCCACCTGACATGACAGTTACTAATATCATGCACATTTTACAGATGAAGAATTTAAGTAGCTTAGACCCATGGCAGATGCTGCCTCCTTCATCTGGGTCATAGAAAGATAAAATGAGGTGTGGTATGTAACAAAGCTTGGAATAACAAAAGCCACCGTAATTATAGAAAGCAGTGACGATCTCGTAGGCGGCATGGATGCTTTATGATGAGAGTGAAGAATGAGAACTAAAAATTTTACAAGGTGAGGGTCCATCTTATGCACTTGGATTAAGAAGACTCAGCTGAAGCACACCCCCAAATTAGAGGTATATATTATACAGTCATAAGCCTCGCAACTCAATGTGTCTAAGCCCTTCTCAGCTTGCAGTAGAGGAAAAGCAATGTTCAGAAACCTGAACAGATAATTCGCAGAAAGCCTAGGACTCCTGAGTCAATACCACACTATTTTTATTTTTTATTTTATTTTTTTTTTTCGGTACTGGGGATTGAACTTAGAGGCATTCTACCTCCGAGCTATACCCCCAGCCCTATTTTTTATTCTTTATTTTGAAACCGAGTCTCACTAAGTTGCGGAGTGCCTCACTAGGTAGCTGAGGCTGGCCTCGAACCTGGATCCTCTGGTCTCAGCCTCCCGAATGCTGGGATTACAAGCGTGCGCCACCACGCCCGGC
>PVLC010006399.1:0-69673 GCA_004027655.1 Graphiurus murinus
AAAAAAAAAAAAAAAAAAAAAAAGAAAAAGACAATAGAAAGTGTAATAAGAGGTGTGTGTGTGTGTGTGTGTGTGTGTGTGTGTGTGTGTGTGTGTGTATTTAAGGATTAAGGACAAGGACAAAATTTGGGAAAAGAGGGAAATTGAAGATGTAAGAGAGGGTGTAATTGGCTAGTCCTGGCTCTGGGGAAGCCCGAGGGCTAAATTACCTCTATGTATATCATAGATGAGGCACATGGGATGTGTGGCCAACACACCTAACTATGAGACATTTGTGACAGGCATCAGCAGCATATTTTTCTGCCCCGTGGAATCACTTCTGGAGAGAGCTACATAGCTCATAATCAAGTTTGAGACGATTTAGCGTCAGGCCTTCTGCAATGAGCAAAATGTCTTAGTCCATTAGTGCTGCTAAAACAAAATATCATAAACAGAGTAGCTTGTAAATAATATAAATTTATTTCTCACAATTCTGGAGGCTAGGAAGTCCATGGTCAAAGTGTCAGATTTGTTATCTAAGGTTTCTCTTTGCATCCCAGATAGCATCTTATTGATGTGTCCTGTGTGGAAGAGGAACACAGGGGTCTCACCTGGCAGAAAGGGTGAACTCCCTCGCTCAAGCCACAGGAGCGGAGCCATCGTGGCCTAATTACCACTAAAGGACCTACCTATTAATACTGTGGTGTTAGGGAGTCATTCTCAACAAGAATTGTGGAGGGACACAAATATTAAAGCCATAAAACAAAGGAATGGAAGAAACGGCTTCTCAGTACCTCAGTTTCCTTGTCTATAAAATGGGGATAATAAAAGAATCAACTTCATAAAGTTGTAAGAATCCAGTGAGTTACTATGCATCAAGTACTTAGAACAGTGTCTTGCACAAAGCAAATTCTACCCAAGTGTGATCTCAGAACCCCTTCAGGTTTTGGGAAGCAGTTCTAAATAATGCCAAAGTCTGCTAATGGCCTCTTTTTGCACTCAGTTGAATAAGGAAGTATGTAAAAAGCAGCAAAGGTCTGCTGTGCATTAAGGCAAAGGCAATGGAGATATTTTACATCTCTACTGCCTTCAAAGATAGTGTTGTTAAATGAAAATCAATCTTAATTTATCTCACACAGTTGTGCCACTTCATCTAATAGGAACTTCTTAGGAAAAAAAACCACCAAAGATTCAGGATAGGTAAGAGCCCTTGAACATTTTCGAGAAGTCACTGGAAGTCATATTGAGCTATAAATTCAGGTAGAGGAATGATTGTGTTGGATTAAAAAAAAAACAACTCTGGACATCTCAGACTGTATCTATAAAATACCAAACCACCAATAGAAAAAGTTAACCAACCCAGTGTTCAGTTTCCATGATTCCCAAGCACTGATATGACTTACAGTTTTAATAAACTGAATCAATAGCTAATTGTGACAGTATAGTGTAAAATCTGGAGTGTACCTCAAGAAATTGGCAAGTGTGTTAGCTCTCAATTTCTGTAACAAACACCTGAGATAAATCAACTTAAAAGAAGGAAAGGAAGCCGGGCATGGTGCCGCATGCTTGTAACCCAGCATTTGGGAGGTTGAGATGGGAGGATCAGGGTTCGAGGCCAGCCTCAGCTACCTAGTGAGACACTCCGCAACTTACTTAGTGAGATCCTGTTTCAAAATAAAGTATAACAAATAGGGCTGGGGTATAGCTCGGAGATAGAATGCCCCTGAGTTCAATCCCCAGTACTAAAAAAAAAAAAGGAAAGGTTTATTTTCGTTCACGGTTTCAGAGTTTTCAGTACATGGTCACTTGGCCCTATTGCTTTGGGCATGGAGCATCATGGCAGGAGTGAGTTTTTCACCTCATGACAGCCAGGAAGCAAAGAGAAAGAAAGGAAGTGACTGGGCTCCCAATATCCCTTCAAGGGCACACCCTCAATGGCCTAACTTCCTTCCACTAGACCCCACTTCTCTAGGTTCCACCAACTCCCAACAGCACCACAGACTAGGGACTAAGTCTTTAATATAGAGGTCTTTGGGAGATATTTCAGATCCAAACTATAGCAATAAGGGTCTAGAACATTTTATCTTCCCCTCAGAAAAAGGTTTTGGAAGATTCCAGTGTGGGCCCATTCCGGGAGGGTTGATGATTCTTCAGGATGCAGAGATAAAGCACAAACTTGCTGATTTGGATATTACAGATACTCGTTCTCAGCAATGTCCATGTATTTGAGCATTTCCAGCCACAAGAAAATTCAGGTTTGGATTTGGGATGGTGCAAGACAATACATCTACATATTGGTTTCAGTGTTGGAATTTGAGAGCTTCTTGATGCAAAAGACCTTCCAAGGTAGGTCAGACCAAATTCAGGACTGGTTTTCTAAAAACAAAGCAGTTATGCCCAGCATTTTAAGGAAAGCCACCTGGCTGCAGCTTCTGCTAAGGAAATTAACCTACTCTTTGTGTTGAAGTAGCCAGGGTCTAGACCATGTGACCTATCTGCTCACACACTGAGTGCCCAAGGGCGTGGGTCTATGACTCAAGGGCAGCCAGGTTATGGTTATCGGTTGACTGATGACCTATGCAGTGATCTGTTGCAAAAAAGCTCTGTACCAGTCAGATTCTCTTGAGACCTTGAAATGGAAATGGTATCAGAGGTTTGTTTTTGTTTTGTTTTGTTTTCAGAAAATGTAAGAAAACACACAAAGCAGAAACCTGTAAGCTGGCAGGAGTAAGTTTGTGGCAGAGCACCAGAAAAAAGAGGGAGGAGAGCGCTCCAGCTGGCAAGGGAGACAAGTTGATCTGTCCCTAGAGTTCTCAGGCTCCCAACTCTTTAAGCTACTATGAGGCTCACTGTCCAGGTAGTTCTGGTTCCTACCAGCTTGCTGTTGTCCTTCTGGTTGTGGCCATAAAATAACCCTCTATTGAAGATAGCTGAAGTAAATCTGTTTTTTTCAAACCAAAAGACCTAAACTAAACTCACAAGTGGCCGCAGGATACCTTTTGGGTTTATTGGGCTACAGGCCAGCCAAGAAGATGCAAAGGCCCAGGTGTAATTCCGTGATTCATAGCAATGCATTTTAGGGGACAGTTTCCTCCGTCCTCTTCTGGGGCAACAGGACAAGACACTGAGATGGCAAATCACAGGTAGCATGTGCTCAAAGCTGTGCTTCCCTAACTGAAATAGCTATAGAGACCAGTCTCCCACACAGGAGCAGGTTTGAGTTCCCATCTGTAGCTACAGTGTGCCTTGATAAGTCTGAGGTGCAGCTTAGAGGGGACCAGGGATGATCAATCCCTGGGGTCATAGGAAATATTTTCATAGAGTTAGAGAACCATTCTTATATTTGAGATGTGTTTCTTGGTTTTAAAACTACTGACTTACCCAGGGAAAGATCATCTTTCTTTGTTTCGATTACCTGTTTAGGACTTCTTACTGTTCTATTTTCTATGTAACAATCCAAAGCAATAAATGATTCTTGCTCTTGAGGCTCAGATGCAAACATCAGTTTTTCTTTTCTTTTTCTTCCTTTTTTTCCACCCACAGGCTCCTGATCTGAAAACATAAGCTGGTTTTATGGAGAGTTTTTATCCTATGAGTAAAATAAATCACAAAGAACTGAGTGGGTTATTGTCTAAAAGAACATTGCATTTTTTTTTTCTTAAACTACTTGAAGACCATAAGCTTCTTGAAAGCAGTAATTGGTAGTACACTATATTCCTATCTCCTAATGTAATGGACACTGAGTGTCAAGCAGGCCCTCAGAAAGACTATTTTCTAAATGAACAAATGGTGTTTAGACTGCATTGGGGACAAATAGATTGCATTAGAACCAATCATAAACACAGGCAACACAAGGGATCTTCTGGGCTGGATCTGGTGCATTAAGGACCCTTTGAAGGGGCCAGTACCTGGATGATTGACATAACCACCTGGGATGGCTTCTTCTGCCATTTTAATATTTTTTGCTGCTCCAAGGTTGGTTTTAAAGAATGAAAAGTAAGAGGCTATATAAACAAATTCCCCAGCCTGAGTTTCCTCATCTGTTCAATAGGAAGATGGTATTAGGCCCTAGCAGAGCACTTGCTAATCTAAGTCAATGTTATATTCAGAGTAGTCCTCACAACAATGAAAATAGATCCTTTAAAATTAAAAACCTGGAGCTGGGCATGGTGGCACACTCCTGTAATTCCAGTTCTTGGGAGGCTGAGGCAGGAGGATCACAAATTAGAGGCCAACCCTGAACTTAGTGAGATCCTGTTTCAAAGTGAAAAATAAAATAGGGCTGGGAGTGTAGCTCAAAGGTAGAATGCCACCTGAGTTCCATCCCCAGTACCATAAAATACATAAATAAAAATCTGGAAGATAAATTGGACCATTTCCAACCTTTTTCTTCATAAAAATACGATTTCTAATAAGCATTATTGTTGAGGAAATCATAACTTCAAGGCTTCTCTCATGACTGTCCTCTTTTCCTTTCCTCTCCCAAAATAAGCAAGTTGTTTGCTTATTACAAACTCTAACATAGCATCTTCTCAGGAAAAATCCACACACTATAGGTCAATCAACAAAATTAAGCTAAAAGTTCATGTTCCACATACCAAGGGCTACTATCGCAGAAAGGGTACTTCCTTCCCTCCTTTCTTCCACAGACATTTAGGCGCCATGCTGAACGCACGAGATGCAGTGGTGAGAGATGTAGATAAATTAATGGGAAATTCTACTGTTTGATGCAATTCAGTGATTGGAAAAATGTACGCTGGGAAGTAAGTACGCTGGAGACATCCAGACCTGGCTTGGAGGATCTGGAAACTTTCAAGCAAGTAATATTTAAGCTGAGATATGAAGGATACCCAGGAGCTAGGTGAAGAGATAGGATGGTGATAAAGTCAAAAAAACAGTACCTGGCTCTCATCTCCTGGTGGAATATCCTCTTAAGACCTCTTCTTAACTTGCCCTGTGAGCCTCATAGATTTCAAAGGCTGTATTTCTCAGCAGGGTTGATAAAAAAAAAAAAAAAAAAGAGTCCTGAGGCTTTCTGAACTTCAAAAACTGCTTTTGCTGATGCGTAAGGTAAATAGAAACTACTGTAAATTGCAGATTGAAGGCCTTTGCCTTCATTTTTTTCCCACTGCTTGAGATAATAAAAGTTAAAGTGTCACATTACACTCTCTTCCAATATACAACGCAGGTTGGCCTATTCTTTAACAATAATACTGGATTCCTGCATGGATGAATTATTGAAAAGATCTATATAGCACAACTTTCTATCACATTTTCAAGGCTGTGAGAAAATTTGTGTGAAAAAAATTTATTCATTCCTTTGCAGAAGCATATAAAACCTGCTGATTCAAAGGACAACCTTGCATTTAAGTATTTTTGGTTTTTGTTTTGTTTGTAAAGGAGGTTCTATGGCCACCTACACTGCCTTTTAAATTTATTGTATTGTCCTGAGGATTGAATGCAACTATATACAGTATTATACAGAGGTACTTTAAAATTACTAACAAAAAAACCTAAGAACATATTACTCTCCAAATCTTCACATGTATAATTTAACAACACGCAATTCAAAACCAAATTGAAAATTTTCTAAGAAATAATGAAAAAACAGGGTGATACTTGTTTTTTTTTTTTTTTTTTTTGATAATAAGTCTTCTTTTCTCAATCACATTAACATGAAAAGCAACTCAACAATTTATGGAAAAGTATAAGTAAGGTAACAAATATTATCCTTTGAATAAAATTCAATCTATCCCAGTGGGGATTTTTTTTTAATTGATTGGGTGTCAATGCTTTTCAAAGTTTAGTTTCCTCATCTGTAAAAAATGATTTCATTCATTTTTCCATTAACAAATAGTTGCTGAGTGCCTATGATGTGACAGGCATTAGTTTGGGCTTGGGAACAGTGTGGTAAACACAAGAGCTCTAGTTCCTACCTTCTCAGTGCTTATCTCCTAACACAGAAAATGCCTATCTCATGGAATTGTTGCAAAGGCTGAATGTTATATAATAATTAAAAGTGTTTTGTGCCTTGCAAAGTGCCCTATTTTAAAGTAAGAAAGGTATTTGTTGGTCATTTGGGACCAAGAAATATCTGAAAAAAATGTTCAACACCCTTAGCATTAGGAAATGCAAATCAAAACTACACTCCAATTTCCCTTCACTCTACTTAAAATAGCAATCATCAAAAATAATATTTATTATTATTATTATTAATTATGTTATTATTTCTTATTAATAATAGCATTATTGTTGATATTAATGAAATTATTTAATAATATTAATATAATTTAATGATTAATAATATTTATTATTATTATTTCTGGCTAGGATGTGGGGAAAAAGAAACATACATTGTTGCTGGGATTGTAAGTTAATAAACAACTGCTGGAGATCAGTATGGAGGTTCCATGAAAGATGAGGAATGGAACCGCCATATGGCCCAGCTATACCACTCCTTAGAATTTATCCAAAGAATAGAATAGAGTGAGCATGCTATACCGATAAATGCATACCGATGTTTATAGCAGCACATTTCACAATAGCCAAATTATGGAACCAGGCTAGGTGTCTGTTAACAAATGAATGAATAAACACACACACACACACACACACACACACACACACACACACCTACACACACTGGAGTTTTATTCAGCTATAAAGAAGAATGAAATTATGTCATTTGCAGGAAAATGGATGGAACTTGTGAGCATGCTGTTAAGTAAAATAAGTTGGACTCAGATAGTCAAGGGTAATATGTTCCCTTATGTGGGGGAGCTAGAGAAAAAGAAAAGGGGAGGGAGAATATCAGGAAAATAGCAGGGAAGACAATAGAGTAGAGAAAAAAATCAGGGGGAGGGAAGAGAGGAAGGAAAGAGGAAGTAGTAGGGAACAAAACTGACCAAATTCTGTACATGTAGAAATATGTTACAATGACTCACACTACTATAATACACCAATAAAAAAACTTTTTTAAAAAAGAAAGCTGGTCATTTTCAATAAACCGTAGTCACAAGAGGTTAATTATAATAGCACTTACCAAGCTCACACGCCTGTAGCAGGTACTATGTAAGCTATGCTTGGCCAAATGCAGAAAAATTAAGAACTACTCTATATTGTTTTATCATTGCAGTTTCTCAAAACAAATCACTTCATTACTGTATGTACAACTCTTAAGATAAATCAGCATCTACATCATTTTTAATAGCTGCATGGTATTTTCATGGCTATAGCAATAATAATATGCTATAATTAACATCCTTATAGTTAAATCTTTGAATGTATTATTTCTTTAAGATTAGATCTGATTGTGTTTTTCTTCAAGAACAAAACAGTATGTTTGTTTCAATACAGCTTAGTTTAATAAAATTATCTTTATATTTTCAGATTTACTGGAAAATGCTTTAGTAATTTCCTAATATTCTCTAAAATTTCATAAAATAGATTTAAATTTAAAAATTATATATTCACAAAGGATTAGAATTTTGTCTAAGTTGTACTTTTCTGTTTTATTCTTGGAAACATACAGGAAATACACATCAAATTAAATGCTTTATAGCAGCACTCTGGTCATAAGTATTTCAAGAATATTCTCGCTGCACCACGGTATAAAATTAAAACAGGATTACAGTATTAGGAATTTGGAAGCTTCTATCAAAAGTTTTTTTTTTTTTTTTTAATGCAAACACAATGCTAACTGTGACCTATAGAATTTAACTTTAATAACCAATAAATTACTTCTATTACCTCAAAGATTATTACATGAGAGTCTGGTCTTTCTGGAACAATCTTCTAGAAGATACAGTAATTTGGAGAACAAACTTTGTTGCTTAATGGTAACACTGTAAAATCTCCTAAAAACAATAAAATTCTACAAGCATAAGAAGGCATTTTAAATAGCAAAAGAATTGAAATTCTCCTCAAATTAAGAATGCTTCATATATGCAACTTCCCACATGAATCCCCCATTAGAATGTAATCAGAATACACCAAATAAACAAATTGAGACCATGGTTTTTGTTTAAACTTTAATACTTGAGAAAATTGGTTAAAATCAGATACAAATACTGTTGGCACAAGAAAAGAATATACATAATTTTGTATTCAAGTAGAGTCAGTATGTGAACCTGATGTAAGAAAACATCACAAGAACCTTTTACTGGAATCTTTTAAAGAAGTAACAGATTTTAAGCCAAGTATGGCAGTGCATGCCTATAATCCCAATACTTGGGAGGCAGAGACAGGAAGATTGCAGGTTCAAGACCAGCCTCAGCAACTTATTGAGACTTTCAGCAACCTAGTGAGACCCCATTTCAAAATAAGTAATAAAACAGGAGTGGGGGTCTAGCTCAGAGGTAGAATGCGCCTGGAGTCAATCTCCACTAACAACGACAACAACAACAACAAAAAGTAACATTTTTAATCAGATTGAATGAATAGACTGCATCAGAAAAAAATAGTTTTTCCTCAAAAAACTCCTTTATCATTAAGAATTGTAAACTCAATCTGGAGAGGAAAATTCAAGGTCATCTAATTTACTAAGGAAGCCACAGGCCTTAACTACTTGGAGCCAAAACCATGTAAAAGTAATCAGCATTTTATTGTCCTCTGACATTTAGTTGGGTTTGGTTTGGTACTGAGAATTGAACCCAGTGGCATTTTACCTTGGAGTAAAATCCCCAGCCTTTTTTTGGTTTTGTTTTGTTTTTGAACTACTGGAGATGGAACTCAGGTGCAGTCTACCTCTGAGCTATACTGCCAGCTCTCTTTTTTATTCCTTATTTTGAAACAGGGTCTAAGATGCAGAGGGCCTCATTAAGTAGCTTAGGCTGGCCATGAACCTGCGATCCTCCTGTCTCAGCCTCCCAAGTACTGGGATTACAAGCATGCACCACCACACCGGGCTTTATTTTTTATTTTGAAACAGGGTCTCACTAAGTTTTTAAGGGTCCTGCTCAACTGCTGAGGCTGGCCTTGAACCTGCAATCTGGTTCAGTACTGGGATTATAGGCATGTGCCAACATGCCCAGCCTCTTCTGAAGTTTATATATTAGTCACATTAACAAATTATAGAAGGAGAAACAAAAACTTATTTCTCTTTTTAGAAAGCAACCATTATTTCATCTTCCAGGTACTTCAGTAATTTAAGCTTAATATGTGCTTTATTAAATATTAAATATAAAAAGAACTTATAAAACCTTACACTAATAAGAAGAAATGAAAACTTCATTTCAACTTCAACAAGATAAAAGCTGTTTTAAAAATTAAGCAATAGATTTATAAATCAACTTCCAATATTTCAAACAAACAATTTTTTGGTTAATTCTGCAATTTATGCCCGGTGTCTGGAGAATTTTTTTGGGTTCCTCTCAATACAGAAGTTAATGTATACATGATTGTAAAAATCTACTTGGATTCATAGACTGACTATAATATCGTTTACTTTTTACTTTACTTTATTTTTTCAGTTCTAAAAGTTACTGATACAGAAGACTGTTCTTATAAAAGAATAAACTCCATGAAGATAAAATTCTTTCCCTTTGAAAGGTTCATTAAAAAAGTAAAGTTCCTAGCATGGCTTGAAGATTGACTTCCCTTCCCAGAGATGTAAATATTATCTCTTTAAATGTCCAGAATAGAGGAACTAAATATTTGACTGTTGTCTCTTTTATGATAATCACCAATTATTCCAAAAGCTAACCTGACTATATCTTTGATTTTAACTTTTTTCCTCAGGCAAAAGATTGCTTTTTTTTTTTTAAACAAAATGTTCTTGCTTTATAATACATAGGCCATCAATAGCCAGCTTATTAAGCTTATTAATTATTATGCTTATTCTATGATTGTACACTTGTGCAAACTATTGTTTTTTTTGTTTAGACAATACATTTGAATTTTAGACAATAGAGAAACACAAATCTCAATACTGAATATAAATGCTGTGATAACTGATAATACTATAAAGTTATTTAAACACCCATAAAATTTCTCAAAGTACATTAATAATTTTTAAATAGTCACAATCTCTTAAATAAGTTATTTACAAGTATCATCTTGGATGGATGAAGTCTACACAGTCATTACATGATCTAGATATTTCTTGAGAGAAAGACACAGCAGGAAATGTTGCACATATGCTATCTGCTGTTCATTGGCAAACTGGAGGCAGCATAACTTTATTAAGGAAAATTAACCTAATTGGAAGAATCCAATTATAATTGGTATTATGTTATCAAAGAAAAATAATGATCACATGATAGAATTTTTACATAGTGTGACTCTAAGATTCTCCTAATATCATCTTAATTTTAAGATTACGGAAACATAATTCTGATGTAAAATTTCATATTTGCTTTCATAGGAAATTACATTAAAATATTTTCAATATGCTAAAGGCTACTAAATCAGTTTCCCCTGCAGCATTGCACACCCATAAAAAACAAAATGTCTGTTTTTATACATGATATATGAATAAGTTAATTTGCTTTTGACCAAAAAAAAGATGGTAACAAAACAGTATCACTGTCAGGTTAAAAAAAAAAAAGTTCCCTCCAGCATGGAAAACTTAGAAAGACTTAAATAATAAGAATTCTACCTAACCCAGAGTAATATCAAACTAAATAGCAGCAGCTATTGGTACTTAGTACAGTTGGACCAGACAATCCTGATCAAGAAATTAAATTAGGTGCCTTTTGTGGAACATGTGCCAAACCATTGCTTTTTTACTAAAATGCAGTAAATTATTTAAGAGCACCACTATTACTATTAACAGCATAACCTCTGTATTTAATACCTATTCAAAAATATAGCAATTATACTTATAATTCTAGTAGTGTTATTTGACTTTATATTTCCTTTAAAGGCAGACATTAACTAAGATGCTATGGTTTGAAAATCATATACATGTCTATTAATAATAAGAAGCTTCTGGCGATTTTATAACTGTTTGCTTCAGAAGGATACCTTGTAGTGAATTCAGATAAGTAAATTCTGAAGCGTCCTCTCCCCATCCCAGTCTCTATCCCCATCCCCAGCCTCCATCCTCTCCCTTGTTGCACTTAATATCTGCATCTATTTGGACAAAGGAAAATAGGCAAAACTTTTAAGTTGTGAAGCTAACATATTCATTCTGTTCTTTTCCCTTGCTTACTAAAAATTACACATACATATTTATTTTCTAGGTTTCTTACTTCCAGTCATAACAAAATAATGGTCATCGTCTTCCTTTTTCTTTGCAGTGGTTTTTTTTTCTCCACTATCAGTTCCCTTACCAGATGAAGGTGGTTTCCTGGTGGAGGCTGGGGGTTTGCCACTTTTGGGTGGTCCTTTAGCTGAATATTGGCCCTTAGAGGCAGTCTGTGCTGACTTTGGTCCAGTTCGTGTTTTGGCAGCAGATTGGGGAACACTCACAATAGACAGTGGAGTACGGCCAGGAGACTTTGGGGAGCTGGGTCCTGTCTTCTGGCATGTACTTTTATTCTGAGGCTGCTTTTTGGCACCAGAAATCATATTCTTATCTTTCAATTCCTGTGCAGCTTTTGCAGGAGAAACTGAGGATACGGAAATTGGCTGATTTAAATTCAAGGCTGATTTAAGTTTCTGTGCCTGGATCATTCCTGCTTGTGGGATTCCATCAGATGCCTGAGACCGTGTTCCTAGACCCGTGGTTGTGGTTTTGAAACTGGGTTTTATCATTTTACTGCGGGACTGGGAAGGAGGAGAAGGTATAGGCCTTGCATGTACATTTCCTTTAGGTAACTTTGGACACTTGGATGATAAATTTACAGTTGAGGCTGAGTGAAATACTGTACCATCCCTGAAAGAAACATGGTTATGTTTCAAATGCCTTGGTTCTATTTTTCCAGAACACTTACTTGGCAAAAGTGTAGACTCAAGCAGCTCTCTTGAATTCTGGGCTGGAAGAGTCTTGGCCTTAGGAGTGCTGGTGGGTGTGACACATTTTCTCAATGAGTTAGACACACAAGGTCCAGTTCTTGATAGAGGTGAAGAAGTGCTCTTACCTACAGCATTTAAAGGAGCAAGGGAAGATGGTACACTGTTTGAAGGAGCATGGGGTTTCTTTGTGATGGCCTTTGAAGACTTGGGCTTCAGAGGAGACGATGCTGCTGGGGAATCTAGAAGTTTCGGACGGACTGACATGGAGCCTGGATTACCTTTCAGGGAAGATGCTGGCGGCAATACACCTGGTGGGTGTACCTGCTTTTCTTTGCTCCTTGGAATACCAACTGGAGTGCCAGGCTTTAAATTCTGTTTCTGAAACATGTTAACTGCGGACAAAGGATTCATTTCAGGAGGCTGAGGTGTTTTAGTGGATGAATCTGGTACACTTTCATTAGAAACGCCTTTTTGGAATGCTAGAATTTTTTGTTCTAGTGTAGCAAACTGTAATATTCGACAGGGGTCATATTTAAGCAGAAATCCTTGAAGAGTATCCCAGCCTCCACCAACACGGACCATGACGTGTTTTCCATGAAGCATCTGTCCCCAAAAGAAAGGGAAAAATAGTGGAACTATGAAGTTTATAGTTACAAGTCACTAGCATCCACAATTGGTGAGATCTACAATCAAACTCAGTATTTGCCAACAGCTTGGTATTTGTCACTGGAAACTGACAGTCTCTTTTTTTATATTATTAATGTAATACATTTAATCAGTATTGAATTGGGTATGGTAGCAAACACTTGTAATCTCAGTACTTAGGAGGCTGAGACAAAAGAAATGCAGGTTTGTGGCCAGCCTCAGCAATTTGGCAAAAATAAAAAATAAAATAGGGCTGGTGGTGTAGTTCTGAAGTAAAATGCCCCTGAGTTCAATCTCCAGTACTACACACACACACAAAGTATTTAATTATGCAGCTAACAATAAAATTCCTCCAATTTTTAATGAAAATATTTATATGTGATTTACATCCTAAAAATCCATGATATCAATATTCAAAATTGCAAGAGCAATATTGTTCAATGAAGAGTTGAATACTGAAAGAAGGAAGGAAGGAGAAGGAAAAGGAAAAATGGAAGGGGAAAGAGGGAGAGAAAAGACTTAAAGCAAAAAAAAATCCCTCATAATAAAAGAAAAATAAAAACAAATACACCTTATACTTTACAATTTAATAAATTACTTTCATACATATTATATCAGTTTAACCTTTTTATTTTTTATACTTTTATTGGCGCAATGTAATTATATCTCTTAATGAGATTCAAAGTGATACAAACCTACATGCACACATCTCTTGGTGTACTTCTCTCCATAAACCCAACACCCCTTTCCTCCCTCCCTATACATGTTAATGAGATTGGTAGCGAAACTTTGTATGGATATAACCTTATTTTAACTTTTCCCTTCCTCAATCCTCGTTTTTTCCCTCTCTACCTCCTTTCCCCAATCCTCTTCCACTATTTTACTGTTTTCTCTCAAAACTTTACTGAAGTCTCTTTCACTTTCTATTTTTGTTCTAGTTTTCACTTATGAGAGAAGATATATGACTCTTGACCTTCTGATCTCACTTAGCATAATATTCTCTAGTTTCATCCATTTTCCTGCAAATAACATAATTTTGTTCTTTATGGCTAAGTAAATTTCCATTGTGTGTAGATACTACAGTTTTGTTATCCATTTGTATGTTGATGGACACCTAGGTTGGTTCCATACTTTGACTATTGTGAATTGTGCTGCTATAAACATGATATGCATATATCACTACAGTACTCTAACTTCTGTTCCCTTGGAAAAATACCAAGGAGTGGTATGACTGGGTAAAAACACTTTGATATTATTTATTATTAGTTCTTCCTTGCAGATAAAAAATTGTATCTCTGAGAGATTAAGAAATTGCTCTGAGACAAAGTATTTGGGCCTGACCTCAGGGCAGCACTGGGCTGCCCCTAACCCAAATGGCACCTTTGTGGGGACAAGATGAACCCTGACTCAAACAGTACAGTTCATCCTGGATTTCAGGCTCCTATCAGATCAGCTGACAAATGTGGTCAATTGCACAGGACTAGCTACAAATTTCAACTCTAAGTTCTACCCTCTGTGTACCATTTGCTCTATCATATTACCTTAAAAAAGTCTAATTAAAAGATGGAAGTACACATGGATGTTTCTGTGTGAACTGGGAAAAGAAGTGAGAACGCAATGATAATTCATGAAAGAGGAGAGAATATGGATGTTGAAATTACATATTTAAATACTTTGTGTGTTGGGGAAGGAGTACTAGGTATGGAAGCCAGAGGCATTATACCTCTGAGCTACATCCCCAGTCCTATTTGGTTCTTTTATTTTTTGAAACAAAGTCTCCCTAAGTTATGGAAGGCCTCACTAAGTTAGTGAGGCTGGCTTCAAACCTACAATCCTCCTGTTTCAGTCTCCCAAGTACTGGGATTACAAGTGTGTGCCACCACACCTGGCTTAAATACTTTTATATTATGTTCATAAATTGAGGAAAAATAGTTGTTGGATCAGAAGAGAGAGAGAAAATATGAATGTGTGTGTGAGTGTGTGTGTAAAGGGCAGGGGAGGCAAAAGGAGGAGGTTGATAAAGCAATAAATCCAATTCCAAAACAAGATCTACGTAGAGTAGACTTACCCTTATAAAGAGTATTTTATCCCCTAGACGGTACCGCCCTTCAGATAAATACTCAATAGAAAATCGATGAGAACAACTACAAGGAGGGTCCTCAGCAATATGTTTGACCTAAGATTAAAAATAAATTTAAAAACTTAGTGCTTGCTACAAAGAAAATTTTGTTTAAAGTTAGAATACAAAGTTATTTCATGGGAAGATAAATCTCAAAGATAAAATTTCAACTATCTAATGTCTCTTATCGTATATTTGTTAACAAATATTGAGATTAGGCCTTGCTGATCTAACATAGCACCAGCAGTGAGCAGTCCTGGCCTAGCTGGCTCTGACAACGTGCATTTAGCTTGGAGGGCGCTCAGGACTAAAGGTCTGCAGAGGTGCAAGACGGCAATGTCAATTCAAAGCGCATGTGCTGGGTCTGTGGAACTATGTGAGATCATTAAGCTGGGCAAGTTTAATTAATCTCTGAATTAAAATATATTTGTGTCAAATCAAAACTGGCCAGTCAGATAAAGGCTAAATTTTCACTTTTCCCTTAATATTGTACCCAACTAATATTATGGGGAATATCTAAAGTACTTGTTCAAAGATATTGTTATAAGCAGAGGCCTATTCATATCTATTCACCCATAACTTGGTAAGATTTTTTAAAATTTCAATTCAAGAAGCATTTGTGTGTGTGTGTGTGTGTGTGTGTGTGTGTGTGTGTGTGGTACTGGGGATTGAACTCAGGGGCATTCTACCTCTGAGCTATACCCCCAGCCCTATTTTTTTATTCTTTATTTTGAAACAGGGTCTCACTAAGTTGAGGAGTGCCTCACTAGTAGCTGAGGGTGGCTGTGAACCCGGATCCTCTGGTCTCAGCCTCCCAAATGGCTGGGATTACAAGCGTGCACCACCATGCCCGGCTCAATAAGCATTTTTCTAAAAGTATTTGCCTTGTTTCAATAGATTGCTAAGGAGATGGAAATCAGAGGAAAGCTCTACTTCTATACCTCAAAAAATTTTCATTGCAGTAAATAAGCGCGTGCGCGCACACGCACACACACACACACACACACACACACACACACATACACACACACACAAAGTGGTAGAACCACAGTATATATAAAAATATAGAATTTTAATCTTATATATAATGTATATTTAAGCTGGGTGCAAGCTGAGTGCAAACCTGTAATCTCACGTATTTGGGAGACTGAGACAGGTTTGAGGCCAGCCTTGGCAACTTAGTGAGACCCTGCCACAAAATTAAAAAAAAAAAAAAGTGTTAGGGATGTGCTCAGTGGTTGGGCAACTCTGGGTTCAATCTCCAGTACTGAAAAAAAGAAAATTCTACATTTAAATCATGGAAATTAAAATAAATTGATTTAATGATTTGTTCTGCAATGTGGTTGAAAAAAAGTTATGTATCAGACACTAGAGAAAGTATTTGTCTTTCCCTAAAATTACATTTTGAAAAAACAAGGTCATGAATATTTTTCTCAATCATCACTCAGAATATATCTAAACAAATTCATTTAACTGAATCTAGGCATAACCTTTTTAAAAAATCTTCTCAGGTTCACTTTAGCTAAGCACTAAGAAAAATTTATTTGATTGCCTTAATTATCTACCCAAAATGAATGGACAATTATAGATTCACTAGATCCTGATGAGAAGGACCTAGAATTTATATTTATTTCCCTATATTGTTCACTTGACAAGATAATGTGTTTATAAATAAATAGAACTGATTTTCATAAGTCATTATCGTGTTCATAGTCCAGGTATATGTGTATATGTGCATGCATATTCATACACATATATATATCTCATACACATAAGTGGTTAAAAATAAACTGTAATCAAATAAAAAGTTTATAATTATTACAACCATGCTTTTACATTAGTTAGCCAAAGTAATTTGAAATGAGGTATTTCTTTTAGTCACTATTTTACCTGTAAAAGTTTAATAAGTACACAGAATTTCAGTTGTATATTTCTTAATAGAACCTTAAATGATTGATAAGTCAGATAATTGTTCTGTATGTTACACATGACCCCAAGATATCTATAGATCATATATTTATAGGTAGACACTGAATGTATTCAGATAGCACATATATAAAGAAATGTGTTCATTTTTTTTTTTTTTTTTTTTTTTGCGGTACTGGGGATTGAACTCAGGGGCATTCTACCTCCGAGCTACACCCCCAGACCTATTTTTTATTCTTTATTTTGAAACCGAGTCTCACTAAGTTGCGGAGTGCCTCACTAGGTAGCTGAGGCTGGCCGCAAACCCGGATCCGGATCCTCCGGTCTCAGCCTCCCGAATGCTGGGATTACAAGCGTGCGCCACCACACCCGGCTGAGAAATGTGTTCATTTTTAGTTTCATAACAAGGAATAGTTTTGAGAAGTCACTTATTTCCCTTGTTTAAAATATCCAAATAAGCTGGACATGGTGGTGCATGCCAGTAATTCCAATACTCGGAGGCTGAGATAATAGGATTAAGGCCAGCCTTAGCAAATTAAGCAAGACCTTTAGCAACTTAGCAAGACTCTGTCTCGAAATAAAAAATAAAATAGGGTTGGGGGTGTGGGGGTGTAGGTAGGAGGTAGAATGCCCCTGGGTTCAGTCTCCAGACTGCGCCCCCCCCAATTCCAAATAACCACTTATATTGAGCAGTATGTTTCTAATGCTAGCAATCAGCACTAGGCCACAATCTAACCAAGGTGGTAAGCCTAAAAGAAATAAGAGCTGTGGATAAGAAATGTTTTCTTCTAGTTTTATTTATTGTATAATTAACAATGTAACACTAAAGGAAATAGCTAAAGAAATTAAAATCATCTACTATGGTATTACATTGGTATTATTTTTAATCTCCATGTTCTATACAGTTTGTCCATATATACATATTTTTCACAAAATAAATATTTTCTTATTGCTACATAGTTGTCATAATGATCATATAAAGTGATTATTCTGATAAAATAATGAAATCTAATTTACCAAGCCACTGCCCCACTAGATTTTTATATTGCTTGCAATTTTTCATCATTATAAATACTAGTACAACAAACACTTTCATTTATCTTTTCTGTTTTCATTTACAATAAAAATGAAAAAAAGAATCATTTTGTAGCTCTTGATATCTACTTGCCAATTTGTTTTTCAAAAGTTTACATCATTCCCATTGCCAATAGCAATCCCTAAATATAGTTTCACCAGAATTTTCTAGTACTAGGTTTTATAATTTTTTTTTTTTTTTCCTGCAGTGCTGGAAATTAAACTCAGGGCCTCACATGTGCCAGGCAAGCACTATGCCATTGAGCTATACCCCCAGCCCAGGTTTCAGCATTTTAAAAAATTTTGCTACTGGGACATAGGGTATTTTGTAGTTGTTTTAATCTGGTTTCCTTGATTACCAGCAAAATTTGACATCATACTTTCTTCTTGTGTGGCCACAGTCCTTGCCCATCTGCCTACCAAAAAAAAATTTTTATCAAATTTTGTGTGGTCAGTATGTATGGTCAGTATATAATAGGGAAGTTAATTTTTTATATTTCCCATTTAATAAAAATATTTTTCTGATGTTTCATTTGTATTTAATTATCATTCTTTAAGGTTATATGCCATTTCAAATACATTTTATTTTTTATCTACATTATTTCTGCTTCCCACATGGACATTTACAGTTATTAAATATATCAATAAGATAATGTAGGCAATATACTTTGGTCTAATAAAGGATTGTTCAGGCTGACATAAACTTAAATTTGTCTTGCAAGGTCATCAGAATGTTTTATTATAGATTTTTATTACGTTAAACAAATCAATCAAAGCAATACTTTAAAGTGTTTACTAATAATTATTCAATATTTTGAAATAATTCTATATATTAAGCATTTCTATAAAATGCTACAGACCTTTGCATTATTCTCAACAGTAAGTGGAAAACACTTGACACTCAGTTCACCTCCACCACTTACACTGCCGTCACTGCAGGAGACCCACAGCCCAAGGAGGGCGATTCTGTGAGCTTCTACAGAGTGAACAGGAAAAGGCAGAAGATCTCCCAGTTGTAACCCATCATCTAACAAATCTGCGTATATTCTGTCAGGGGACAATGTTCAGAAAACACCATCAATTTTCCCTTACAACTTTTCTTCCTGTATGCTCCAAGTACCAGTGTACCATCTACTTTACCTCGGAAATTGCCTTAGATTTTCTGCCTCCTTCACAGTCAGTCACTAATTCCTGTCAATTTCTACCCCCTAAATAACGCTTATATTTGTTCCTTTTACTCTATTCTCACTAATGCTGCTCAAATTCAAGCTCTCCTTATCTTATACTTGGATTACTACCATAAAACCCATTTAACTTTTATATGACCATGAGAATGATCCTGGTTATTTAAAAAGACATTATAATACTACCAATATTTTAAAAAAAAGAATCAATAAATTCTTGTGGCCTATAGGACCCTTCATGATGGGTTCCAAGCTATATGCCCCACCACTCCTTGATTATACATTCACTCCTCATCAAAAGCAAAACATGAAAGATCACCTTTAAAATACTGTACCCTGAACTCACTGATCAAGGATGGAGATTAGTAACTGGTACATATACTGAATAAGAACATTATCTTTGAAACACAGTAACACCTCTGGCATAAATAATCTGGAAGTGCATAAAACTATGAGATCTGGGGTGTGGCAATTACTTACAGCTTCATGTAACTCTTCGTGCTGACAGCAGGATTTTGGAATGCTGATGGAATCTTCAGGCCCAGAGGTATTAAGCAAAGTCTCTTCTAACTCAATTTCTTTCTCAAGTTTTACTAATACTGGTGGTTCAACCCCATATCTGAAAACAAACCAGGAAATCTGATCATTCAAGCAAAGTTGGCCCAAGCACTTCTCTGCATATCAAGACAGATTTTATTTTTAAAGAAAAGTATGCATAATTCTTTTCTGAAAAAAATTTTTTTTCTTTTCTTTTTTTTTTTTTTTTTTTTTGGTGGTACTGGGGATTGCACATGGGCATTCTACCTCTGAGCTACACCCCCAGCCCTTTTTTTTTTTTTTTGAAACAGGATCTCACTAAATTGTGAGGGGTCTCACTAAGTTACTGAAGCTGACTGTTAACCTGCGATCCTCCTGTCTCAGCCTCCCAAGTACTGGGATTACAAGCATGTATCACTACATCCAGCTTGGAAATGCTTTTTAATGCCTCACAGATTAACAAAAATCCAGACTGCAATCTTCACAGCATATATTTGGAATACTGGATGCTCCCAATACTTATTCTGGGATCCTGAAAGAAAGCTTTTTTTAAATCAGGTGAAGTAGGTAGGGGGACACCAAGCCTCAGTGTTCTTATCAAATCCTCTGCTTGGCCATGAACCGCTTTAAGAATACATGTTCTTGCCGCCGTCGCCAGCCACCACATCACTGTTTTTGTCAACTGCCATCTCGTTGTCCTCCTTCTCCTCCTCCTTTTTCTCCTCCTTCTCCTCCTCCTCTTCCTCCTCTTTTCCTTCTCCTCCTCCTCCTCCTCGTCTCCTTCTCCCCCTCCTCCTCCTCTTCCTCTTTTTCTTTTCCTCCTCCTCCTCCTCCTTCTCCTCTTCCTCTTCTTCTCCGCCCCCCCCCCTCCTTCTTCTAATACTGAGGATTGAACCCAGGGGCTCTATCACTGAGTTATACCCCTAGTCCTTTTTCTTTCTTTTTTTTTTTTTTTTTTGTTTTGTTTTGTTTGTTTGTTTGTTTTGTGCTAGGGATTGAGCCCAGGGGCATTCTATTGATTCCAAGCTACATCCCCAGCCCTATTTTATTTTTTTATTTGGAAACAGAGTCTTACTAAGTTGCTGAGGCTAGCCTTAAACCTGTGATCCTCCTGTTTCCCAAGTACTGGAATTATAAGCATGCACCACCACACCCAGTTTATTTCTTATTTTGAGACAGGGTCTCACTAAACTGCCCAGGCTGGCCTCAAACTTGTGGTCCTCTGCTTCAGTCTCCCACATAGCTGAGATTACAGGTGTGTACCACCATGCTCAGCTCTTAACTCTACTTGCTTTTTTTTTTTTTTTCTTGCGGAATTGGGAATTGAATACAGAAGCATTTTACTACTAAGCTATACTCCCAGTCCTTAATATTTTATTATGTAAAAGGGTCTTGCTAAGTTACTAGGTGCTGGCCTTAAACCTGAGATCCTCCTGTCTCAGCCTCCCAAGTACTGAGATTACAGGTGTTTGCCACTGCACCTGGCTCATCCTATTCTTAATATTCTATGAAGGCAAAGTATGTGAAGAAAATAAATACTGGCATATGTTCATATAAATAGAAAAAAGTAAATAAAGACATAAAAAGGATAAATAGGAAACTAAGTTACTTCATTTCAATCAAAATAATCTGCATTTGTTTTTAGAAAATAGCATTCAAAACTAAAATTAAGTAGCTTAAAAATGTTCATAATATTGGAGTTCTGAAATATTGCAGAATACATACCTTGATACAATTCGACCAATTTCAAGAAGACAAAGATATACCTGTCTTGGATCCTTGTGTAAAACTGTGGGAAAAAAAAGTCACAGGTTTTAAGGAGCAGAATTAAATAGAAAAATATGTTTCTGGTATAAAAGAAAGTAAAAGAAAAGAAAAATGAAGACAGTGAGTTTACTTGTTTTGGAAGACAGGAAGATATTTTTATTTTCTCTAAATATTATCATCTGTAAATTATTTCTAAAAACTGCCTAGCAAGAAGAGCATGAACATTTACCATAAACCTTTATTTGTAGAGTATGTTAGTTTTAAAAAAAACTAAAAGCTTAGTAACACTACACTATTACATTTCAAATTTCCCAATAAGAGATATTGTTAGAAGAGATATTTCACCTCAATTTTACTCTAAACTACCTTTGACTATGTGCTAATATCTTTCTCAAACTTCACCATAACAGAAGAAAGACCACTTCCTAACTTATTCTCTGATGCCAGCATTAACCTAATACTGAAAGTCAGGAGTCAGATGAAGACAGTATAAGAAAACTAAAAAAACCATATTACTTAAGAGTACAGATGTAAATTCTCAACAACATACTGGTGAACAAAATCCAGCAACATATAAAAAGGATTATATGCGCCAGGCGTGGTGGCACATGCTTGTAATCCCAGCATTTAGGAGGCTGAGACCGGAGGATCTGGGTTCATGGCCAGCCTCAGCTACCTAGTGAGGCCCTCCACAACTTAGTGAGACCCTATTTCAAAATAAAGAATAAAAAATAGGGCTGGGGATATAGCTCAGAGGTAGAAGGCCCCTGAGTTCAATCCCCAGTACCACAAAAAAAAAAAAGGATTATATGCTATGACTGAGACTTATGCCAGGAATGCAAAGTTAGTTCAACATATGAAAATCAACCTATGTAATACCTCATTAATAAGGAGAAAAAACACAGACAAAAGAATATGAAGAAAAAAAATTCAACATCCTTTCATGAAAAGATTCAACAAACTAAGGTTAGAAGAGAACTATCTAATCTGATAAAAGGCATCTATGAAAAACCGACAACTAATATCACTTTTGTTTTTTAATTGGTATACTGTAATTATACATTATAGTGAGATTCAGGGTAACAAATATATATCACTCCTAAAGGTAAAAGATGCTAAGTCTTCTCATCACTGTACTAGATTTTCTAGTTACAGCATTTAGGCAAAGAAAATAATTTAAAGTAATTAAAATGATTTTTGATTGGATTGGAAAGGAAGAAAAAAAAGTATTCTTATTCACAAATGACATAATCTGATATATAGAAAATTCTAAAGAATTTACCAAAAATACCTATTATAGTTAATAAACAAGTTTAGCAAAATTGCAGGATATAACATCAATACAAAAAAAATTAGTTGCATAACTAGAACAATCTGAAAATGAAATTAAGATTCCATTGACAACTGCTTCAAAAAGAATAAAGTACTTAGAAATAAATTTAGCCAAAGGAGTGAAGTAGTTATACATCAAGAAATACAAAGCATTACTTAAAAAAAATTTAAAAGATATAAATAAATACAAAGATATCCCATGTTCATGGATTGGAAGGCAATATTGTTAAGATAGTGGCATTCCCCAAATTGACCTACAAATTCAATGCAATCCCTATAAAAATTCCAACAGCTTTTTCTTCCATAAATGGACAAGCTAATGATAAAATATAGAATTGCAAGCAGCACAAAACAGTAAAATTATCTTGAAAAAAGAAAAAGTTGGAGGACTCATACTTTCCAACTTCAAAATTTATTATAAACTATAAAAATCAAGACAATATATTATTGGCATAAGGATAGACATATAGGAAAATTGAATGGAGCACCCAGAAATAAATCCATAGTTCCTTATGTTAAATTATTTTCAGAAAGAGAGACAAGGCAATTCAATGAGGAAAGAACAGTCTTTTCAATAAATGGCATTGGAATAATTGGATATTTACATACAAAGAATGAATATGAACCCGCCGTCTTATACCATATACAAGAATTAACTAAAAATGGATCAAAGACCTAGGTATTAAGAGCTAAAGCTATAAAATTCTTAAAAGGAAACATTAGTAAAAATCTGCATGATCTTGATTAGACAATGGTTTTTAGATATGATACCAGAAACATAAGCAGTGAGACAAATTAATTATAAACCTAAAAATTTTTAACATTGTATATCAAAGGATACTATCAGGAAAGTAAAAACAAAAAAAAGACTGGAAGAAAACATTTGCAAATCATAGCTGATAAGAGTCATGTATCTAGAATATGCAAGAACTCTTGCAAGTCACTGAAAAAGATAAATGATCCAACTTAAAAACAAACAAAAAGAGCAAAGGTTTTGAATAAACATCCCTCCAGAGAAGATAGAAAAATAGCTAAAAAGCAAATGAAAAGATGCTGAGTGTCATTAGGGAAATGCAAATCAAAACCACAAGGAGAAAAAAAAATAGCCACAAAGAAAAGAGATACCACTTCATATCAACCAGGATAGTTATAAGAAAAACAAAACAAAACAAAAAAAACATTGTCAAACAATTTTTTGCAAGGATGCAAAAAAATTGGAACATCTATCTGTACATTACTGGTGGGCATGTAAAATGGTACAGCCATTATGAAAATAGTTCAGTGTTTCCTCAAAAAGATAAACATAGAATTACCATAGGACTCAGCAATTCCACTCCTAGGTATGTACCTGAGAGAATTAAAAACATACATTCACTCAAAAACTTGTTCACAAAAGTTCATAGCAGCACTATTCGTAATAGCCAAAAAAGCTGAAATAATCCAAATGTCATTCAGCTGATGAAGAGATAAAAATAATAAATGTGGTATACCTATACAATGGAATATTATTTAGTCATAAAAAGAAATGAAGCACTGTTTTGTTATACAAAATGAATGAACACTTATGCTAAATGAAAGAAGACGGACATAAAAGTCCATATACCATCATTCTATTTAAGAAATGTCAGAATATACAAACCCATAAAGAAAGTATATTAGTGGTTTCCGGGGCATGAGGAAGGTGAGTAATTGGAACTAATTATTGGTAAGTATAGGCTCATTTTCTGGGGTGACAAAAATATTCTTGAATTAGACAGTGGTAATTATTGTATAACATTGTGAAAATACTAAAACCACTTAACTGCACATTTTTAAATTATGAATTTTGTGTTACATAAAGTAAATCTTAATTTTTATAAACATTTATAAAGGAAACTAATTCACTTAAATGGTTAAGATTATAAATTTCATTATGCGTATTTTAATACAATTTTTAAAAACCAAAATAACTTAAAAGGAATAATAACTTAAAGGTAAACAGATTCCATAAAAAATAAAAATTAAACAAATAATGCCTGATCATAGAATTCATGCTAAATGCACCAATATACTAGTTGTAACTCATCTGCCTTTCTGTTCTTGTAATTAAGAGTTAGAAACTGAAGGAAACTTCTGATGTGAATCTAATAATATGCAACATGTGATGATTGCAAGTACATTGATTCCCCAGCAGAAATGGCATTTGCGTTTTGATTTATGAACAGCATCTATCATACACCCAAAGTACAACATATTCTTTTTTTTTTTTCCCCTTGTGGTACTAGCTACAACCCCAGCCCTTTTTATTTTTTGTTTTGAAACAGGGTCTGGCTTCGTTGCCTAGTCTTGCTACATTGCTGAGGCTATCCTCGAACCTGTGATTCTCATGTCTCAGCCTCCCAAGTCCTGAGATTACAGGCATGGGCCGCTACATCTGGCTCAAAGTATTATATTAAAGCATTAAAAGGCCTATATTTGAGTTTAAAATCCATACCAAGCCGGGCGTGGTGGCGCAAGCTTGTAATCCCAGTATTTGGGAGGCTGAGACTACAGGATCCAGGTTTGCAGCCAGCCTCAGCTACTTAGTGAGGCTCTCTGCAACTTAGTAAGACCCTGTTTCAAAATAAAAGAATAAAAAATAGGACTGGGGGTGTAGCTCGGAGGTAGAATGCCACTGGGTTCAATCTCCAGTACCACACACATACAAAAAAAAAAATCCATACCAATAAAAGAATTCATTGTGAAAATGTTTTAAATCTGTTTTTAAATCTATTTTTCAAAATACCTTAATATAGTATTAATATAGTATATTTGTTTCTTAAAATTGCTTTGAGTTTGTAGCAAATTGTAAACACTTAAGAGGCTCATGTTTGAGACCTTTAGAGAGTAAAAAACATTAGCTCATCAGTTCAATACCTAGAAATGAATTACTGGTACTGACAGGGCTTTATTTAGTCCTATACTGACCTTCAGTACAATCGAGATGTCTTTTACTGATAATGAGAAACATACAAACATCTCTCATCCTTTCAGAAACAGTAAACTAGAAACTAAAGAATTCAAAGCATTCCCTGTTCATTTTGATCTCTAGAAACTGGATGTGCCATTAAATCAAATATATTGTTAGTAATGATCAGCACACCTGGATTTAAAAGCAGGGTGTACACTGAGGGTTGAGACAGTAACCTGCTGTATTATCTTCTATACTGGATAGGTGTAACCAGAGGCATACCAAAAGTTCACCCTCAGTGTAGGCAATAAAGGTGAGCGATGTCAGTAGACAACTGAAAGGCTATAATAAAACCAACTAAAAGTCAGTTTGCTTTTTATCATCACATTAGCAACTGTAAACAGTGTCAGTGATAAAACTTCCCTCTACCAAGGCAGAATCCCTCAGTTCACCCCAGCACAGCATTATAAATCGTGTGTGTGTGTGTGTGTGTGTGTGTGTGTGTGTATGTACAGGTACATATGCCTATGAATGCTTTGAAGTATGTATTTATATAGCCTATAAAACAGTCAGCTACCACTTGAGTAACCCCATAGATACTTCTGATGACTTAAAGGAAATGAAAAATTATGTCAATAACTCTTTGGTAGAGCATGACTTTTCAAAATGAATTGTCAAAAACACTAATCCATTTATATAATCAAGTTGGCAGCTGTTGCTTAAAAGGTAAATCTAAACACCATAGTGCATATCATCTGGCCTTCTATTATTTCCATAATTATCTGGTTAAAGAGAAATTATGGGTAATTTAGACTTGATAGAGTAAATCTTGATGAAAATATTAATTAGTAAAGCAGTAGTCCAGAACCTTCCTGCAGTCAACTCACTTAGCAAGTAAAATATATTTAGGGCATTCTAGATATATAAACTCTTTATAAATGAAAAGCTTAATACATTTTGTTTCACAGAGAAAGTATAAATTTTTATAAGAAACATATATTCCATTAAGTCATTATTTCAAAAGATGGTATTTTGAGTCATTATTTGAAAAGAAAAATTACAAGTGAGGGATACAAAAACATCTCAATAAACATTAAACACTACAATGACTACAACAACACTTACCTAAACCTTCAGATTCAAAGAGGTAAGTTTCATCAACCCCAATGTGCCGGCACCAGTGAAGGAAGTTCGCAGTATTGTCTCTGGCAAAGAATGAACCTGATGCAGCATCTTTCTTACAAGGCACTTTTTTCATTGGAAAATTCTGGAAAAGACATAAGGATAATTTTTTAAATGCATCAAGGTTATTTTTCTTGGATATTCATTTTAATATTACAAAGAAAATATGCATTGCATTGAACTTATAATTACAAAGTACACAACTTTGAGAAAAAAAGGTATCTTCAAAATGATTTTATTTCACCATATTACAGGAAATGAATGAAAATGAAAATAAATCCGGCCAAAATTAGTAGTAGTATCAAGTTTCTCTAATCTTTTTTTTTTTTTTTTTTTTTTTTTGCAGTACCAGGGGCATACTACCTCTGAGCTACACCCCAGCCCTATTTTTTATTCTTTATTTTGAAACAGGGTCTACTAAGTTGCAGGGGACCTCACTAAGTAGCTAAGGCTAGCCATGTACCTGGATCCTCTGCTCTCAGTCTCCCAAGTACTGGGATTACAAGTGTGTGCCACCACACCTGGCTCTAATCTCTTTTTTAAATGACACAAGATCCTTATTAAAATTTAAAAGGACTGCTTGATAATTATAAATCATACCAGTATGGTATCTTTCCACACACAGTTCAATGCAAACACAATATTACTGCTATATTTAAAGTTAATAAGCATACTCATTTTTGCTTACTTCCTTATATGCACATTCATAAAGTCAGTTCTGAGGCTATCAAAGAAGGAAGTGAATTGCCCATGCCCATCCAGGTTCTTTCCAAATTGATGGCCTAATTTTCACAGAATCCTAATTTTTTTGACTATCTGGCCCAAGAGTATTTAGATAATCCTCTGAAGCTAGGGCACACATAGGGAAAGTTACTTTGTTTCAGTTTATATTTTTATTTGAAAAACAATTCATGAATATGATTCTTAATACAATAGGTAAGACTTTCACTACCTCTTTCCCTCACTTCTTCTCTCCCTAGAGAAAACCACTATTACCAGTTCCTTGTCTTCCTTGTTTATCCTTCCTATTGCTATTATTTTCCAGAACTAAAATGGCCTGTGAAGTTTTTTTTTTTAATTGAATACAGAATCTATGACTATTACCAACCAAAGTCAAACAAAACAGTAAAATATAAAGATGAATCGTATCTACTGAAATTCCATCACCCAAATTTTGATAAGACATCTCTATGCATAGCTATTTACACAGCTGTACCTACAAAACATCACATAGAGATACTATTCCATACTTTAATTTCTGTATATGTATGTGTGCATGCATGCTTAGTGGTACATTACAGGAGTCTTTTAGGGTTGAAAATAACAGATTTAAATAATAATTTCTAGTAAATATATACTATTCCAATGCAAACATTCTCATTTTTAATACTTTATTGATGAGCACTTGGATTATTCCTAATTTTGTTGTTATCATTTATATAAATTTGTGATTTTCTTAGGATAAATTTCTAGAATACCAAATTAGAATTATGTATCAAAACATGTCCTTTATCATCAATGTTTTATATATATGCATGCGTGTGTATGTATGTGTGTTTCTTGTTAACTGTACCCCAGAACAATAACACTTTATTATTTCCACTAATAGTATACAAGTGTCCAGACCCCAAACTCTTAAAGACATCTACATTTGATGAAAAACAAGGAAATCTTATCAACTTCAAATCATGACCTGAGGGTCAGTGGAGAAAAATAATACCTTAAAAAATTATTTTCTGGTTCAATCAATCATTACTGATAGACTAAGGCAGTATATGGAAACTATAAAGAAGATAATAGTAGCAGCTGCTACTTGTGTGCCAGGAACTGTCCCAAGCTTTTTTCCCATTTAACGCTCACAACAGCCCTATAAGGTACTATTACTGAACTTAAGAAGAGCTAGCTACTGGATATCTACAATGCCTTAAGCACTATGCTAGGTACCATCTAAACATTATCTCATTTAATTTCAATGAATGCTTGCAGATAAATCCTACATTTGTCCAGATGTTCAAAAGGTTAAGTAAATTCAAGGTTTCAGAGTCAGTTATGGAATAGAAGTTTGTAACTTTGAAGAGATGATAGGAAATACACATGAGCAAATTAACTTTACCAAGATATAGCATCATTGCTGTGAAGTATTTACTTACCCCTGGTTCTTCAGAGTTACATGTTTTCACCATATTTTGAAGAACATCAATCAATTGGCATAAGAGCACTCCATTATCAAGTTCTTCCAATAATTTTTCTGCCTTAACCTCAATATCTAAAAACATATTTCAAATTTAAAATTCTTTGAGAAACAATAAATTCAAATAAAATGTTAAAATTAAGTAGAATCAGGTTACAGCTGAAAAACTAGACAAATATCAGAAGGAACCCCAAGTATTCCCTCGTAGAAGTATAGTTAAAAGAAATAATGTAAGACCACTGAAACAAAAATATCTGTGATGTAGAAGAGGAAAAAAAAACAGAGAAAATTGACATTTGTTTCATCTCATTTAAAATAAAATAATTTCACTGTATATTACTATTGCTTGCATAAGAAAAAGATTCTTTGTAAGTAAGATGGATTTTGCTGCAATTTAAAAATTAAATATAAGCAAGGCATGGTGGCACACATCTGTAATCTCGGTACTTGGGAGGCTAAGACTGAAGGATCACAGGTTTGAGGTCAGCCTCAGGAACTTAGTGAGACCATGTCTCAAAATAAAACTAATAAAATATGGCCTAAGGGTGTGGTTCTGAGGTAGAATACCCCTGGGTGCAATCCCCAGTACCAAAATAAATAAATAAATAAATGTCATAACAAATAGCCAGGGAATATCAATGTTTCACCTTTAAAATGCTTTCACTGAAAGCACTTATTAATAACAAACTTTTAAAATTATTATATAACAACCTTAAAAAATTATCCAAATTATCAAACTTATATATACCTAATGTGAATGTTTGATGTGCATTTAATTATCTAGGAAGGGCCATAGATATCTTTCAGATGTTCCCTTCATGAAAATATTGGAATGTTACATAAAATTCTGTATTTAAAGTTAATATTTTTCCTGGGGAGAAAGTTCAAAACATTCATCATTTTCTCTAATTGAGTAAAAATTATGATGCCAGACATTTTATTTTAACTACAGTATATACTCTACTCAGAATCTAATGGCTTATTCAAAATTGGGGCCAGGGGGTTGATCAGCAAAAAACAAAATTAGACTTGTGTATTTTTTTAAAGATTTTAATATTATTAATGAGATGTTGATTATTCAAAGCTACTGACTTGTTCACTTAAATCTCAAATTTCCTACTATTCCAGACCCATGGTTCAGGGTGAATTGGAGCATTTCTCCAACTAGACAGATTTTAAGTGTGGTAAGAAAAGGGCCTTGGAGATTTCATTCACTAAAATATCCCCGGCCTCTAGAGTGGCCTCTAGAGCAATCACTTCTTGACAAAGAGTTAGGCTCTCAGTAAATGTTAATTGAATAAGAGGATACAATGTGGGGCATCTTTGCAAGCCTTACCTAATAAACCAGATAGCCAGATAGACAGGTCTTCTTGCATAGGCAACAGAGTAGCTTCATGTCTCACAGCTATCCACTCATCATACTGACAAACATCAGCCAATCCTGGTCCGTGCCTGGGAGTCAGCGGACTCCGTGGACTCAGAGGCAGATCTTCTCCAAACCATACCTAGAGAGAACGCCAATCAAATAAATGAATACAACCTTTGTTAAAGTCACTGTAATTCACATCCATATCTAAATGACAAAGTATAAGCCATATATAACATACACATGTACAAAACTGTAGTAGCTCACAGAAAATACATAAATCAGAAGCAAACTATGAGACTATATACTTGAAATATTTTCACTATTCAATACGATGGTCAATTTAAGTGAACCCCTGATAAAGGAGTGTATTCTACTATTGATCCAAGGGGATAAAATTCAGCAAACAAATTATTTCCTCCACTCATTAGCTGAGTAAGTTTAACTATAACTTGACTACAGTCCTAGCATCTCGGCTATAAAATGGGTTAATGATACCTACTTATTTGATACATCTTTGTAGTACCTGGCATTGGGACTAACAAAGAGATTCAATAAACTTCTGTTGAATAAATGGATAAATCAATGAATGAACAAATGGTATTCATAAACTTTAAGTCATAATTTATGTTTTCTTTTTAAAAATGAAATTTCTAAGTATTTTTATTTAAAACAAGAGGATGAGAGCTGGAGATACTGCTCAAATGGTACAGTGCTTGACTAGCATGCACGAGACCCTAGGTTCAGTCCCTAGCACCACAATAAAACAAAACATGGGGTGGAAAACTACCATCCATGGGCAAACCTGATCTGCCATCCCATTTTGTATGGCCCACAAGCTAAGAATGAGTTTAACATTTTAAAATGATTGTTCTATATAATCCATGTAATAGCCTCCATTTTGCCTACTGGCCCACAAAATTTAAGTTATTTACTCACGGCTAATTTTTAGTTCAGAATAAAAATTGACATAACCCTACCATCAAACTAACACTTGTAAGATTTTGAAATGTAATTAGATACACTTTAATATAAGATTATTTATAGACAAGACTGCATCAATTCTTCAAATTGTGAAAGAAGCAATGATGTCATCATGAAGTCACTTAAAAAAAAAAAAAAAGATGAATAGCCTTTGACCTTTTCATTCCTCAACTCAGGAAGGAGTATTAGGGCCCAAGTAAGATTGTATAAATGGGGTGGCTTGGAACAGACTCAGAGCTTGAATAAGGTGAGAGATCACCCACAGTATATATCAGGATAACCCTGTGCAAAGTGTCAGGACAGCCCTGAGCAGGATAAGGAAGACATCCATGGGGGCTACATGGGAATGTCAGCACAGGGTGCGATCTATTTCCCCTGTGACAATGGGAAATAGATCGCACACATAAAGATGTATCAAATGGGAGCCAGTTTTCTCATTGCCAGAGAAGGGAAAATATGGAATGAGACAAAATGAACCCTATGGTCTCCTATCAGCAAGCAAAGAAACACTCAAAGTATGATAGTGACATGTCAAGAGCACACAGAAGCCAGCTTGAAGAGACTACTACTGGTTAAATCCAGGGCAATTTGGATAAATAATGGTAGAAATGGATTATACACTAGAAATGGATTCTACTACATTGAATAAAATAGACAACTACGAGTTCACACAGATGTAAGTAAACAAGTTGAAATTTTGACAAAGATTGGAATGTTATATTGTTAAAGTACTTGTGTACAAAATATTCATTACCAAAGGGAAAAAGTAATTTTATAGTGAAGAAACCTGACTGCATCATCATTGCTGAGGGATAAAGGTGAACGTTATTAGCAGCCACGTGCCACCTGACAGGATGCAACAAGAAAATCCAATGTCCTATGAAATAGTCCCACCCCAGGCTGCATAACCTGAAGCCAATCATGAGAAAACAACAAGCAAATCCAAATTGAGGGGCATTCTAAAGAACAACAAAACCAATCTATAATATTAAAAAGTGTCAAGGTCATGGAAGACAAACAAAAATTAAACTGTTCCAGACTAAGGAAGACTCAGAAGGAGACAGGACAACTAATGACAGCGCATGACTCTGAACTGGATGTTACTTGGACATGGCCTGAGTATTTAATGTTAGTACTGAGCCAGTATTATCCTAATTCTTATAATTTCATTGTGGTTGTATAGGAAGAAGTCCTATTTTTATGAAATACACACTAAAGTATTTAGAGATGATGGGCATTTGATTGGCCACTTAGTATTGTATGGATCAAACCCATTTCTCTATATTATACTTAACTATTATGTAGATTTCTAGCTGTTTAAAAAAAAATTTAAGCTTTTAAAGAAAGATTACAATAAACCTAGCTCTTTCTTGAGTTTTAAAATATAGACTGTTTCCCTTTAAAATATAGTAAGGTTCATTTGAGGTAAGTCTTACTATACTAAATCAAAAGCAAAAATAATACTATATGTAATCCAGACAAATTGCAGATGGAAAAATTAATAATAAGACCTACTTCCAATCTCCTATGATGAGAAGTAAACATGTTTGTTTTGTTTTGTTTTTTTTTTAAGTGAAATCCCAAAAGCTATGAAACAAAATGAATGAACATAGATATATGCAAAAGTAATGAAATTCAATAGAAAGAACAAAAGACAAAATGGAAGATAAGTTACTTGAGGCACCTTATTTCAGGAACTGTGGTTAGGAATTGGGAAATGAACTTCTAAATATATGAGGATTCTATGAAATTTTAGAGAAAATATATTATTTATTTCCTAAATTCTCTCAACATTATTTTAAAAGAAGCATAGCAAAGAATTACTAACTCTTCCCTTCATAAGCATGTGTTATTTCCATTTTTAACCCTAAGATTCAATATACTACTTAGAACACAGTATTCAGTTCAAAATATTTGTTGAATTATTGAGGAATAGATATATAAGCTAATGGCTCTACCATCAAAATCAAGGTGTATCATACAGCGAACTGAATTTCATAGTCAACAGAATATGCTATTTGTCCTTAAACCGCGTGGCTGAACTGAAAACAGGAAGAGCAAGTGCACCTATTTGCCAAGGAAAGATAAGCATGAGTTAGGAGGGTGGTTTTGAAAAAATTACATGTGAAAACGGAAAAGCTAACATTAACAAAGGTCATTCTTTCTTGCCACATTAAAGAAAAGAGGACATGGTGAATTTCCTTTTACTGTGACAGAAGACTCTATAATAACCTCGGTACATTGTTAAAAGGTAGATGTCAATAACAAAAATTGCATGTATAATAGTTGTTCTCAAGCATGCTAAGAGCTGTAGTACTGCAGAAATTCTCAATCAATAGGCAGTCTACAGATGAACTGAGGTACATAAGCTTGCTTACATTTATGTTAAATTGTATGCCTTTATACTTATGGGTCATTTCTTAGAGAGAGAGAAAGCAAAGGTTTTGTCAGATTCTCAAAGAGGACTCTAACCCAAAAAAAGAGCTACTGGTCATTGACTTTTACACTATATATTTCATCATTAATCAGAATGAGGGGCACAGAAGAAGGGTATGGAAGACTTTAATGTATGAAATTAATAAGAAATCAATTGAGAATAATTATTTACTGAATATCCTTTCTCTATAAGATTTTTATAACTAAGTGTCCACTATAGTTAGCAGAGAAAGAGGAGAAAATCCTAGCAATTTCTCCCATTCAGCTCGGAGAGAAGCAAAACCTTCCATGAGAATGTCAAGGTTATTAGAGAAGAATCAATCAAGATGGATCTGTGGAATCTAGATTAGAGAAGATTTCATAAAACCATAAGACAAAAATATGGGGCAAAAAATCACAAGGTTAAGAAACAAATGGCCCTTAGTGTGGACATGAGAAACTGTGGCTAATGTAGCAAGGACAAAAGCAATCTCTGAGGAATCAAGAAAACATAATCAACAAGAAAACATAATCAACAACCACGACATTTCTAAGACTGGAAGAAAGACTGGACAGATAGAAGTAACTGAATCAAAAATGGTTTTGAGTAATAAAGGGGTTCTGAGCATTTCAAACATGAATGTGAGAGGACCCAAAAGAAAAGAACAAGACCTTTCAGAGACTATCATTAACTCCCAAGTCTCAAAAGAAAAACAGTATGATGGGCTGTTTATTAGTAGAACAGAAGGGCATAGGGGCCACTGCATAGGAAAGCAGACAAGCAGGATCGCTCTCAGGGTTGTTCTTAATCATTTGAGAAATAAACTATTCCCTAGCTGTCATCTATTGATATTTTGGTAAGCTTTCCTTCTTTCTTTTCTTTTTTTTTTTATGTGTGTGTGTGTTTGTACTGAGGATTGATCCCTAGGGATCAATACTACACCCCCTATTTTGGTTCTTTCTTCTTCTTTTTTTTAGACTTTTATTGGTGCAAGGTGATTATATATCATAGTGAGAGCCAAAGTGATACATTCATACACACACACATCTTTTGGTGTGGTTCCCTCCTAATCCCATCCTGATACACTCCCCTCCTTCCTCCTTGTACATGCTCATAAGGTTGTTAGTGATACCTTCATATATGGGTAGAGACAGACATACTTTCATTCACAGGTATATCTCCAGTTTTACAACTAGATAATTTTGGTGTGTCAATGGTACAGTCAAACTTCTAGGGTACCTATTAGGCATTCTGCATTCTAGAAGAACCTCCCCATATGTCATCTCATTGATTCTTCTCTGCAAAATAAAAACTATTATCCTCACCTTAGAGGTAAAAAAGCAGATACTCAAAGAGCAATATAGCAAATAGCAACTCTTGTAGTCATTCAAATACAAGATTAATCTGGTTTGTCACTATCCCCAGCAGGGCCTCCTTCCACCATGAAACAAACAAATCCACTCTTTAAAATTCCAAATTTTAACCCCATGTCTTGTACAGGCAATTATAGAGCATGTGTTAATTGTCTAAAACAAAAAACTGATACTAGTTTTATCTGAAAGTTCTTTTCATTGCAAATGTGTACTAAATGATAATGAGGGAAAAACTACAAAATATTCCAATTCTTTTCCCAAGGTGGTATAAAAGGAACTCTAAGATATATTTGATATTGATTCTTCCAAATATTCACTATAAAAACCTATTTAAATTAAAATCTTCTTAGGACTAGAAAGTCAAAATAGAGTATTGCTGCTATTAAACATGATACATTAAAAAAAAAAGTGCAAAAAAATCTTGTGTTTTTAGTGTTTTACTAATTTAATTATATTAATTCAGAACTTAAATACCTATATTTTCTATGAAAATCACTTACTTGAATTGCAGGCTGCATGGTCATCTTACTGAAATGAAACTGCTATTCTGAAAACAGAACACAATATTAACAGGCAGATCGTGGCAGCTTTCCCACCACCCAGCACCCCCAAATTATGAGATTTAGGAATGTGCTTTACTCTTCTATTTGACTGAAAGCCTAAAATATTCTCTTCCAGTTGGAATAGCTTGACTATAAAAGGGCTCAATAATGATTCTTTACTTATTTCATAAGACTGCTCATTTCAAAGAAGAAAACCTGAAATACTTTTTTAAATATATTGTTTCTGACACTAGTATCAAAGAATTCTTAAGGCATCTGGCCAGTAAAATAAAATTAACAATAAAACTTAATTCATGTGACAGTCTCCCAGAATTTTATTTTTCCCTATAAACATAATATAATGTAAATATAAATATCATAAAACTTCTAAACAACAAGGTTTAATAAAGATTACTATCAATTTTAACTGTGAAACAAAAATATTCAATGACTTCCTATAAAATTTTTTTCAAGGAAAAAAATAAAAAGCAATTTTAGCTTCAAAGTACTATTCTTGAAATCTATAAAGAAAGAAAAACTTTGGTTAATTAAATGGATTAATGCAATTGTTAATGTAGTTCAGGGGGAAAAATGAAAAGCTTAAAAACACTCAGAATAATGCAGGCTATATAAAATATAGTTACTGAATTGCTTGTAGCAACATAATAAGCTAGTATACTTTTCATTAAAAACTACCACTAAAATATTCCAGGAAAAAAAATAAAACCATTTATAAGTCTAATATGCTATCAATTTCAAAGGAAGTTATTTTCTCCTCCAAGTTATACCAGACACACCTCCTGCACAGTGCTAACTATACCTACCCCTTTCCTTCCAGGAACATTTCTGCTGGTACCAAAGTTGAACCTGAGCTCAACCTAACTGAACAGCCTAGTATTTATTATATCACATTTCTTTACAGAAAGGCAAAAGACAACAGAATGTCCCTCTTGATGTCATTTTTCCTTCTCTCTAGCATAGCAAAAGGCCAAAGAACAAGAGAGCATTACTAATGAGCTTGTTATGCTTCCCACGAGCTAATTCAGTGGGGAATACATTTTCCTTTAGCATAAATAATCCTTTGTCCCCAACAAAGATCCACAGTAAGACTCTTCCGAGACTATTTTTTAAAAATGCAGCAAAGAAGCTGCTCCCATTAAAATGGAGTTCCACATAATCAGACAAGAGCTATAACAGTTGGAACTGCCAACCCAAAACAAAGGAAAGCCTAAATTACAAGGCGTGTGCAAATCAAGAACAGTGACACATTCACAAAGGAGCTATCAAAAGAATGTTTAGTAGTTGCACTTTTTATGGAAAATTCAACAAGATTAATTTTATGAAAGAAATGAAGACTTTTGTGCACAACATTTGGTCATTTGAACTTTAGCAAAATGAATCATTCTTCTTGTGTAATAAAAAGAGCCACTTCTAAAATGACAAAAATACAACCATCTGGATTACCTTTAAAAATAAATTTTTAATAAAATAGTACTCAGATCAGTTATAATATATCTTCATATAAGCTATTATGTACCTCAATATATGCTTTTAGTGGAAAACTTTGTGTGTGTGTGTGTGTGTGTGTGTGTGTGTGTGTGTGTGTGTGGTGTTGAGGATTGAACCCAGAGGCATTCTACCTCTGAGATACACCCCCAGACCTGTTTTATTTTTTATTTGGAAACAGAGTCTCACTAAGTTGTGGAAGGCCTCACTAAGTAGCTAAGGCTGTCCATGAACCTGTGATCCTCCAGTTTCAGCCACCCAAGTACTGGGATTACAAGCATGTGCCACTATGCCTGGCTAAAGGAAAACTTTTATAAACTATCAAGACAGTATCAGTTAATCATCAATTATTTAATGAGTACTCTCTATGTTCCACATACTAAGATCCAGTTTTTTATATTTATTTTTTCATCACTCACTATTCTCTTTCTAAACAGTTTTTTGCACCTCAGGCATTTAATACCATAAGTTGTTTCATCGTTAGGCCCCAATAGCTCTTGCCTTTTTTTTTGGTGGTGGTGGTGGTGGGTGGTGGCACTGGGGATTGAACCCAGGGGCGAATACCTCGAAGCTATATCCACAGCTTTTTTTTTTTTTCTTGCAGTACTGAGGATTGAACCGAAGGACATTCTACCTCCAAGCTACACCCCCAGCCCTATTTTTTATTCTTTATTTTGAAATAGGGTCTCACTAAGTAGCTGAGGTTGGCTGTAAACCTGTGATCTTCCTGTCTCAGCCTTCCAAGTACTGGGATTTACAAGCATGTGCCACCATGGCCGATGCCTTTTTTGTTTTGAAATAGGGTCTCACTAGGTTGCTGAGTCTAGCTGAGTTGCTGAAGCTGGTCTCTTACCTGCAATCCTCCTGTCCCAACCTCCCAAGTAACACCCAGCTTTTTCACTCATTTTATTACCAACCTGTGGAGCTGATCCTTGGTCCCACAGCTGTAGGCTTTGATGCTGAGTACATTTTCATTCCCCTCCCACATTATAAAATATGATGGAGAGAACTCAAAGTATCATGGCTCAATCCTGATACAAGTTGAGACTCAACCAGGAAGAGTGACAAAAAAAGCAAACAAGGTAAGTTTCTTCAGGGAAAACGAGAATAAAAAAACTGCTACTGACACACACACATCCATTCAGCACTAAATCACCAGATTACTGCCAAGACACATAAGCTGCAAAGATATGATTAATACCAAAGCTGGATACTGGCTACTGCCAAGGAAAGGGAGGAGCCTGAGGCTGGGAAGGAATGCAGAGGGGCCTTCCAAAGGATCCAGAAATGCTTCATTTCAAGGTAAGTGGTGAGAACACAGGCATTTTTATATTAGTCTGTACTGCATGCCTGTATGTATCTCAAAAATATTTCATCATTTTTAATGCTTCATTTAGAAAAAAATGTGAAAAACAAATCCTTTAAAATTTATTCATAAATTTTAAAAATAACTCCATTTCAATTTTTTAGTTAAATATTTCCTAATTGCCTTATACAGAAAATAGAAATATTATATCTATACCAAACATATTTCATGGGGCAAGGTGTGTAGCTCAATAGTAGAATGCTTGCCTAGCATGTGCAAGGCCCTAGGTTCAATCCCAGCACCACAAAACAAACACACTGCATATAGTTTTAAATGTGTATTAACATAACTCACCATAAAGACAGAGCTGTGACAGTAGAAAGTATCAGAGGCATCTGTTTTAAGTTCTAGCTTGAGCATACACTGTTATCATCTGAAAAGTGGGAAATCACCACCTCCTTCTTATGGCTGCAATAAAAATTAAATAAGATGATACATATACATACTTGACACATAATTAACACTTAACAAATGAGGAGTTATTAATTCTACAATGAAACATAATTATAGTTCATTTCATATAATTTGATAAATTAAAAAGACAAGGCTAATAATATTTAGACATCATTTAACATAATTTGGAAAGCTTCTTTTACTAACATAAAAATAAATATGATTATAAGTGAAAGTAAAAGTTTAAAATATTCATATCAGCCAAGTGTGGTGCTGCACACCTATAATCTCAGTACTTGGGAGGCTGAGATAGAGGATCACAGGTTCAAGGACAGCCCCAGTGATACAGCAAGACTCTCAGCAACCTAGTGAGACCTTATAGCTCCAAGGTAGAATGTCCCATCCCTTGGCTCAATCCCCACTACCACAAAAATAGATAAATAAATAAAATAAATATCCATATCATAATTAGAAATCAGAGTTTTTTAATAAGATTCTCTTTGTTAGAGTAAGTCTTCAGGAAAAACCCATTTTTTTTTTTTTAAGCATAGACCCTTTGTTCTATTCAGCCTTATTTCTGGGGCTATGTCACTGTTCAGGCCATCTCCTTTTTCATGTGGTATATCCTTATTCACATATTCAATAAGCACTTCTTCACACCCTTTATTGAATTAGGCACCATAGGAAAGACACAGTGGTGAACCTAAGAGCCATGTCAGTTCCCTTATGGAGCTAATACAGCAGCTGATAAGCCTGGAATAGCAAATACACAAATAAATACAAAATGTTAAATCATGATAATTGCTTTGAAGGAAAGAACAGAGCTCCTCCTCCAAGAGAGAAGAACAGAACGGGCCTACTTTAGACTTAAATTGAAACAATTATTTTGCTGGAGGAAAGACATGAATTTGAAGAATGGTAGGAATTAGCCAAGGAAAGAAAAGAAGAGCTGGGCATGGTGGTGCATGTCTATAATCCCAGTACTTTGTAGGCCTAGACAGGAGGATCACAGATTTGAGACCAGCCTCAGCAACTTAGTGAGACCCTCAATAACTTAGTGAAATCCTGCTTCAACATGAAAAGTAAAATAGGGCTGGGGATGTAGCTTGGAGATAGATGTTCCCTGGGTTCAGCCTCCTGTACAAGAAAGCAAGAAAGGAAGGAAGGAAGGAAGGCAAACAAAGGGGAGTTCTATGCATAGAGTAAGTTTTGAAAAGGCTCTGAAGAGACAAAGTCTGATGCATTCTACAAACTGAAAGAAGAGCATGGCTGGAGCATGGAGAATCTGTGGCTGAGGTTAGGGCTGGAGAGCCAGACAGTGGCTTCATCACCAGGGCCAAATTGAGGAAATCAGATTTTATTAAAAATGCAGTAGGAAACCACTAAAGAGTTTTAATGAAGAACTGGTGACATGACATGATCTCATTCATAGTTTTAAAAGAGCTCTCTGAGGTGAAGGAAATATGGGAGTGAAAGAGTGACAAGTTTAATAGAGAAAAGGGGGAAACGAGAGGAAGGTGGCTAGAGATACAGGAAAAAGAGCTAAAGAAATGATGAGAGGAGAAACTAGGGGTAGGAACAGTGAGAATTCAAGAAACAGATCCTGCAGGAAATGAGGTGGAGAGGAGCCTGGCAGGGGAAGAGTGAGGAGCCCACTGCAGGAGTGCAAGACAAACGGTGGTGAGGGAGCCAGCATCCAACGGTGTCCCCACTGGAGAGAAGTGGGTGGATCTGATACCTGCCACATTTTGGACTTCGAGTCATTAGGATTTGATAATGTTCAGAGCTGGAGGGCTGAACGGGAGCCAGGTGAGGGCAAAGTGAAATGTCAAGAACGACTCCCAGTTTCTGTCCTAAGCAACTGAGCAAAGTGATGGTGGTAGTGTCACTGAGATAAGTGAGGGTGACAGAAATCTGGCAGATAAAACAGGGGACACAGCACAGGCAGGTCACGAGTGCCGGGTTTTGAGAAGCCTTGAACACTCAAGCAGAAGTTTCAGGTAAGCATCTAGAAATACGAGAACTAAGAAGCTAAGGAAGAGGTTGAAATTGTCAGCAAATACTTGGGAGGTGAAGCCATTGGAAAGAATGATATTACCTGATGAAAATGAAGAAGGAAGTGACAAGGGTCTAAGACAAGACCTGTAAAAATCCAACACTTACCCATGGAGGGAAAAGAGACAGAGAAGGAATAGCCCAAGAGATGACGCATCATCTCAACCACCCCAGGTTTATAACTTTTTGGTTCACCTGGTTCCAGTAGCCCTTTCTGTTGGACTGAATTATTCTGATTATATCTTTAGCTCTTGAATACACATAGTATTTTTCCTAATCACTTGTCTGCATGGTACCTTAAACTACTTTGAATCATCCCTGCACATTTCTTGGCCAAGTATAATTTCCCAGGTTGCTGTTGGAAATAATGTTGATAGGAGGATTTAACAGAATTGGTGAGAGAAGTGTGAACACTCTTAGAAAAAATTGGTTGTCTCTCTACTTCACGCATGTCTTCTATGGAAGCAATGTGACAGCAAGTTTAGGAAGCAGCCAAATAAACAGGGGTCTTGATATTATTTCTTTTTATTATCATGTAACCTGAATTCATAAATGAATTTGCCTCTTACTCAACATGTCCAAAGTAAAATATGTATAGTGATTAATGGTCAAAGTACCAACAATGTGAATGAGCTGCGTGACACCAAAGGACTCACTAGAAAGCAATGATTGAGGCTGGTGTGCAGGCAGAGGCTCCAAGAGAAAGGACAGAAGAGCCGTGCCAAACCCCAAGGATCTGACCAGTGTGCTCCAGGAATTCTATGACTGCCCAGTGAATAGAATACTGACCAAGAATTCTATGACAGCCTAGTGAATACATACACTTTCAATACTCCATCAGGTAGAAAATAGCCCCCCAAAGATGTCTATATCCTAATCCCAAGAACGTGTAAGTTCTTCCCCTCTCCTCCATCCCACTGAGTCCATTCATCCAAAAGTCTTCGCTGAAACAACCCTTGATTTAGGTTATATAGTAATATATAATATGTTCCCAGATTATGTACCCTATACTTTTTCAAATAAAATCCTTAAGGAGATAATGTTCTCCATTTCTTCTACTTCTTTATTAGAATCCAATAGTAAATTAGAGTCAGGTGTGGTAGCACACACCTACCATCCCAATACTTGGGAGGCTGAGACAGGAGGATTGCAGGTTCAAAGCCAGCCTCAGTAACTTAGCAAGACCCTGTTTCAAAGTAAAATAAATAAATAAAATACATCTGGAAGTGTAGCTCAGAGGTAGAACACTCCTGGGTTCAATCCTCAGTACCACAAAAAATAAATTAGTACTGGAATTACTTCCAAACATCATAATGTGTGTGTGTGTGTGTGTGTGTATCTTCAGTGATATATAGATTACTGAAGAAAATATGAAATCATAATGAAATAAATCTGTAGTGTATTCACTTATAGAAAAAGCAGCTTCAATAACAAAGACTTACATATAAGATTTGTAGAGTTTAATAAAACATCATATATTACGTGCAAAATATGGAGATTATTCATTTGTTGAAAACATTTGCTTATCTATTTGAAAATTTCCTTACATTGTTTGGCAAGGATTCAACCTGAACAAGCTTACATTACATTGAATTTTTAGTTTGTCATAAAATTTTGTGGGATACATAAATTTTTTTAAGAAACTCTAAAATCAGTTTTCTTTTACATATGATGGACTAAAAACAAAGTACACTAATACAAGGAAATGTAAGAAGAGTATCTAATCATTCATTAACAGGAAAGTGTTCAATTAGCTTATGGGACCCTCATACAGGAGACTTGTTAAGCTACATGAAAGAATCATATAGAGCTATATCCAGTGATATGAAAAAAATGTCTATTGTGTTATGTGAACAACAGCAACCTGTAGAAGGGTACCTATAATACTACTGAGATAACAGTGTTTTTATAAATTGTGAGTCTAAAAAAATTATAACATAATTGAATATTACTTAAATGATCAATTTTATTGTTGGAATAAAAAATATAAACAACTCAGGTGTTGAGGGTGTAGCTTAATGAATAAATACTTGCCTAGCATGTACCAGTGTAGGTTCAATCCATAATACCACAAAAAATATAAATAGATAAACATGTCACCCATCACCCATAGAGGAAAAATACAGGTCATTATGTTTAACACACCATATAAAGTCAGCCCTTCACCATAGCTAATATTGTAGTTTCTATGATAAACTTATATGGTAGGATAGTAGGTAGAAATCTCTACAAGTCAGCATTTCAGTAATATTCAGCATGTGATTGATGGCATAATACTACAAATTTCTAAGATGCCGTCAGCAGCAAAGATGAAACTACATTTAGTATATCTGCTACATTTTGTTCTATTCTAGTTCTTTGGAAATTTATAATTAATTTACAAAATACAAAGTAACTTTCTGTTAACAAAACATCCTACTCTGTAAAAATATAATAAAATGAGAAAACTTTTTACATTTTAGAGAAACACTAAAGAAGTACAATTATAATTACTGTCTTATCTTGTAAACATATTTCTGAGGCATTTCTCTATGAAAATTTAATCGCAATTAACAATAAGGAAACTTGATGTGAGATAAACTGTCAGAATGACTCAAGTTTCTTTTTCTCTCAAATCCAATGTACTCATGAGGTATGTAAAGGTGTATCTAATCAAAGCATAGAAAGCAACAAGTAATAAGAAGTAAAATATATGAATTTCTGTAAGAAAGTAAAATATAATATTACATAAACTTTAATTCTTTACTTTTCTCATAGACAGTCAACTTGAAAAAAATACTAAAGTAACTGAAACTTTTCCTCTTGTCTCCAAATTTAAATTGAGATATTACAAAAAGAAAAAAGGCTGCTAAACAAAAATATAATAAACAAAAACTAAATCAGAAAATATAAATTAGGAAATATTACTTCTGAACTAATTTCCAAACATCATTGGATTTAGTTTTACTGAGTAGCATATATATTAACATTATTCTCTAATCACACACTTTAATTTGCCATCACAAGTTGGTTCTCATTATTTTTTTATTAATAAATTATTCAAAATAAACCCCTGCCCACAACAGAAATGAGCCTGCCTAGACCATACAAAAAACCCAGTCCAGGAAAGGTGCTGAGCATTATAATATAATGCAAAAGTAATGTGATACAGAAAAGAGCCTGAACACAGGATTAGAGTGGGTAGTCTGCACTGCATTCTGGGTGGACCACACTAAATTCTCTCCCTTTCTTAGCTTTAGTTTCGACATCTATAAAATGGTGGTAACACCACCTAGATTGCAGTATTACTAGAAAGTTTAACAATAGTACAAGTAAAACACTTAGAACACTGTAGCTGGTATGTTCTAGGTAGCAATGTTTTTATTTATTTATTTATTTATTTATTTATTTATTTATTTATTTAGTGTGTGTGTGTGTGTGTGTGTGTGTGTGTGTGTGTGTGTGTTTTACTGGGGATTGAATCTAGAGGCATTCTACTTCAGAGCTTTACCCCCAGACCTTTTTAATTCTTTATTTTGAAACAGGGTCTCACTAAATTGCAGAGGATCTTCACAAGTTGCTGAGGCTGGCTGGGAACCTCTCTCAGCCTCCCAAGGGCTAGGATTTCAAGCGTTCGCCACATTCATTGTACTAATCAATGAATTATGGCTATCACTACTTCTAGCACTGCCTTCACCTTCTGTTTCTCCTCACCTTTTGTGGATACCTTGCAACTTTTAATCCAAGTTAAACAGCATAGAAATAATAAGAGCTATGTGTCAAGTGCTGCACGCTAGACTAGTTATATTGATTATTTCACTTAATCCTCACAACTATTATTAACCTTTTACAGAATAGGAAATAGTAGAAAGATTAGATAACTAGCCTAAGGTCACACAACTTGTAAAGTCTGATTTCAGACCCCACGCGGCTTAGCGACTCCACCACACTAAAAGGAAATACTACTTTCAGTCCAATAATGTACAAATAGCAGGTGCCTACTGTTCGAAATCAGTTGATATCAATGAGTTTTTTTAATTGATAAATCAAGTGAACAACATGTATCAGGATCTAGAATTCTCACTACAGCTTCCTCCCAAACGGGCTGAAAATTCCAATTCCCAATCACTTAAGTGTCCAGAGAAGTGATCCTATAGCAGTTCACAAACTGTGTATCTTTTTATGTGTGACTTTTAAAATATTTTATGGGTGCACTGTAATTGTACAAGAACAAACTGCTTAACTTCTAAGAGAGTAGCTATTAATGCTCTCCACACGCAAAGCAAAACCCAAACTCTGACCTAGACTGGGCCGGCAAAAGAAGGACGGGAAAAAAGAAACATTTCTTCACATAAGACTGCATCAACTACCCCACCATCTCTTACTATATGGCATTCTAAACTTATAAGAATCTCTTGACTTTAAAAGACTAGAAAGAAACAGGGGTGACTTCACAGCAAAGCATGCTCTCCAAAACTTTCCTACGACTTCCAGGGCAATCTGCAAACCTCCCCTGTCTTTGGCAAGCTTCCCACAATGCAAACCGCCCCCCCCCCTCAGTTGAGAGCTGGGCGTCTGTGTGTGGGGGCGGGGGGGGCGGAGAATGTCTTTGTGCAAGGTCTCTAGTAATATTCCCTAGTTCCGTAAATCTCTCCGGGGGATGGGGATCTGAGCCTTGCGGGGACTGGAGAATACAAATAGGGAAGAGACTGTAAAGCCTGTTAAAGGGCAAGATGACGGGGTGCGCGTGCTGTTCTCTTTCCTGGGCCAGTGACTTCATTTCTTCCCGAGGGTGACGATAGGCAGTCAAGTGACTGACTCTCGTGCTAGGCGCCTGGGGATGAGGGTGTCCCCAGGAAACCCTGCACCAGCTTCAAGCTGGGATCCCTCTCCAGATCCTACAGCAGGGCGGGGAGCAGCTCCTCACCTCTGCTGCAGTCTAACCCAGCGCACCTGCTGCGCCCCGCCCCTCAGCCCCCGCACACCTGTGGCCCCTCTCACCGACCTAGGTGGGCAGGGGAGGGAAAGCAGAACTTCACCTCCTGAGAACCAATCAGAGCACGCGACTCCCGCAGCCAGCCAATCGCAGAGCGTCTTGGATCCCGCAGTTCAGCGGCCCAACAGAACCTCTGCTGGACTCTGCGGCCTCGGGGGCTCCTAGAAGCCTCAGGATGAGGCGCGAGAGACCGGAGAAGGAGGGTAAAAGTTCTCGAAAAAAAGAGAAAGCAAGCCGGGAAGTACTCACCAGCCCGGGCGCGGGACGGGCACTTCTCCCTGCAGGACACTTCGGCTCAATCTGAGCCGGAACACACGTCCCGGACCAACCGCCGCAGCCGCCAGGACCTCAGGCTCTGCCGCGGTGCGCCGCCGCCTGTTTCGAAGGGACCAATCAGAGCCGGGGGCGTGGTCTGTAGCCCCGCCCCTGGGCGATCGGGAGCGCCAGACCCTCTCACGCTGTGCAGTCAGCAGAGTGCCCAGCCCTTCATCTCCTGGCGTCCAGTGGCTTTGGTGCCTGGACCCCTATTTTCAGTGAAAGACAAAGTGGCTTAGTAGCAAAGCAGATCCTCTCATCTAGCTGCCCGGTGACACGGACAACCCCTCCTGCCTGTCCTGATGGGCCGAAGGGGTGAAGGAACCTCACTTCTTAGGACTGCTTCATAGCATCAATATAAGGGAGGCTCATTGTCTCCAAGAGTTGAAGTAAAGCAGAGACTGGATTAATGCAACAATGTGACAGCCTCCTTGTTGCAATGTGATGAGGTCCTTGTTACAATGTAATGATAGATACATGATAACCAAGTGTGGCTTGATAATGTAGGAAACAGTACTGGCTAAAAGCCAGGAAGTCTGTGTTCTAGCCCTTACCCTTAGCCTCCTGTTATTTCTGTTACCCTGTCATCTTACATGACTTCTCTGGCCCTTAGTTCTCCATCTCTAATGTGTGGTATTGAGCTGAAACGATGGTCTCTCTGTAGTATTTATTCCTTCATCCTCTTAACAACATTGAGATACACTGTTGCTGCTAAAGAAACTGATATGAGGAAGTCTCAGCCTTCAACTTGTCCACAAGGTAGGAAAGGCTAAAAGAAAGTCTGTAAAAAAGAGAACATCTAACAGTCCTGGAAGGTGCGGGTCAAAGATTTGAAAGAGCAAATTTTGAAGAATGAGTAAGAATCTTCCAGAAGGATGGGGTAATGAAAGTGAAGAGTGCTTTTCTGGCAGAGAGAACAAGAATGCAAGGTTCAGAAGATGTGAAGGCACATGGAATATTCTGGGAATACTAATTTTGAATATTAAAACTTGGGAATGGGGAGACAGGTCAGTCTGGTGGTGTGGGCACAGATGAGAGGCCTGGTAGGTGCTGAGTAATGTACATTCTCTCCTGCAGGCAACTGGGATGATTATAAGGAGAGAATACTATAAATACATTTGCACTTTAGAGGGGAAAATCATTTTCAAGGAGTTTTGAAGAACAGAGTAAAATGGAAGGCAATTCCAAAATTGAAAGATGCCAGTCACCTAAACTAGCTCAGAAGGGATGATGAGGACAAGGTGTCTGGAGATACCCTTTTGGGTATCTTGGCTGTCTTGGTTATTGTGTGGTGGCAGTACTGATCTAAGGAAAACAAGTTGTGGGGGAAAGAGTAGTACATTGTGACTTGGGATGTCTTCAATATAAAGTGTGAAAACATGAAAATAAAGATGTTCAGAAGATAGTTGGAAAGTTAGGTCTAAAGCTGTTTAAACTAGTCTATGCAGGAGATAGGGATTTGAGAAATCAAGTAAACAAATATTTTTGAATAATTGCTTTGTTTGCATCAAGCATCAAAGATTCTACTCTCAAAGAGCTTATATTCCAGAATATATGGGTGAAGATGGCCACTAATAGTTGACTTAACAAGTGGTAATTGAAACCGATTGCAAACAGAAGTTGCTATAAATATAATGCATATTTGCACATATATAAAATGTTTGTATATACAGAGAGAGAGTCGGTGTAACACAAGCAACACTTCCTGTTGTTGCTTTCTCAGTCTCACTTTTAATTAATTCCCAGATACTACTCCATTCCCTTAAGGACACTGACCATTTTACCTACCTTGATTCTAACACTGCAATTAGTAATTGATGGTTCCATCTAATAAAGCTGCAATCTCCTTTCATGTGTAGGCTTTCTAATTGGTGGTTAGGTTAATGACCATGTTTTAGAGGGTCTCCCTTTACTTGTAATTAGCATAGTTGTAGCATGCCAAGCAAGACTCACCAGTTTGCTTCCATTGAATGACAAGTCTATTCGTTCTGACTTCCCAGTTGTGAGGCTGTGCCTCACTTTAAGAAAGCACCATGTTTGGAAGCCTAAATTTTCAAAGTTATTACATTCAGAATAATCATTCATCTGACTAAAAAGCTCTCTAAAATATAGGAGGGTCTTTAAAAATTATAGAACCCTTGGATAGTGAAATAAGATTTGGCCTTTTCACAGTCCTATAAGAATGCTCCTGTTGCTTAAAATACACTATAGTTACTAACTTTTAGTTTGCACTTGATTGATTTCTTAATTCTTTTGTTCTACATTTTGTTGTTGCTGTTGTACTTGTTTTAAAATACTTTTAAGGCCTTGACATTATTTAGTGTTGGCCTATGGATTGTACGTTTTGAATGATAAAATCTGGGTAAAAGAGATAGATTTATTCACAATTAAAATACATGTTCAGCAGATAATCTATTGAGATTCCTTTGCACTATATCTCAAAAGAATGCTATTGATCTGTTAACAAATATTATGTATAAGTATTAATTAAACTTTATGAAATTTTATGATAACAACTGTAGTTAATAGTAAAATGTTATGTTCTATCTATGTAATGGGTTGAATAGTGTGCCCCCAAAATTCATGTCCATCTGGAACCTCAGAATAAGATTTTATTTGAAAATAACATTTTTGCACATGTAACTAAGGTAAAGATTGAGATCATTCAGGATGAGGTTGGGCCCCGAATGTAATGAGAATGCCTTATAAGATACAGAAAAGGAGACAGACAGACAGAGAGAGAGAGAGAGAGAGAGAGAGAGAGAGAGAGAGAGAGAATATGAATGAATATGTGAAGACAGAGGCAGAGATTAGAATTATAAAAGCCATAAAACAAGGAATTCCCAGAACCATTAGAACTTGGAAGAGGAAAGAGAAGATTCTTGTGTAGTTGTTGGAGGAACTTGTTTGGCTCTGCTGACACTCTGACTTCAGATTGCTGGCCTCCAGAACTGTAAGAGAATGCTGTTTTAGGCTGCCATACTGGTGGTGATACAGGGGCCCTAGGAAACTATTACAGTCTATATCTAGATACAGATATAAAAATCTGACAACACAGCAAGAATGACTGCGTGGAGATACCCTCCTCATTCCTCTACTTCATCTGTAAGATGTGGCAACAAATACTAGCAGTGTGGCCCATACCAGACTCTCACAGAAACTGTTATCTCTAACTGACTTATCATCCAAATATCAAGTTTCTATCACATTTAGTTGCATGTGATGAAAAAAAAAAAAAAACTTTCTCAAACTCAGTTAAGAAAAAAAAATGTATTGGCTCACAATTAAAATCCCAGGATAGGGTTTTTTTGTTTTGTTTGTTTTTTTTTTTTTTTTTTTTTTTTTTTTTTTTTTTTTTTTTTCGGTACTCCGGATTGAACTCAGGGGCATTCTACCTCCGAGATATACCCCCAGCCCTATTTTTTTTAATTCTTTATTTTGAAACAGGGTCTCACTAAGTTGTGGAATGCCTCACTACGTAGCTGAGGCTGGCTGCGAACCCAGATCCTCCTCCGGTCTCAGCCTCCCAAATGCTGGGATTACAAGCGTGCACCACCATGCCCGGCTAAAATCCCAGAATAGAACTCTCTGAACTTTAGACAAAGTATGATCCAAGATTTCAAATAATATCACCAGAATCCAGTTTCTGTTGACTCTGTTTTTCCTGTTGGCTTTCTTCTCTGATTCCCTCTGGCCATAATATGGTTTTCAAAAGTTTTAGTTCTGCGTTCTCTTAGGTTCAAATCTAACTCAAAAGAGTGACTATTTAGTTGGGCTCAGGTTAGAAAGCAAACCATTTTAGGTGCTTCAAAATGGAGTTGTTTAACCTGGAATTGATGTTGCAGGAAATGAGAGCACTGAGAAGGTAATCAGGAGCAGATGAGACAACCCCGAGATGAGCACCATTAGGAAGCCACCACAGTTCCAGGGTTTGGAAGTTCAAAAGAGGACTTCAGAGGCCAGGCCCAGAGTTTACCCAGTAGGACTGGGAGCCGTGTGGGAGATGCTTCCCATCCTCCAAACTTCCATGAGCACCTTCCGTTGATGGAACCTGACCACAGCCAGCTGACAGGGAGCTTATAAAATGCAGCCTGTTAGGAGTTAGCTCTCCCCCCTAAGAAGAGCAGAGAAAAGAAGGAGGAGAGGGGCAGATCTGAACACAAATAGGATATATTACTTAGGTTTTTGCTGCAATAATACTATGTAAAATAATGCCCAACTTTCAGTGGCTTATAAGAATAAACATTGATTTTTTTTCCTTTCTTGGGGATCTGCAAATTGGCTGAGGGTGGAGTGGGGTGCCACTTCAAACTGTAGGTGGGGTTTAGGTGCACACCTTCTGCCTCTCATTCTGGGACTCACAGCTGTCCAGGGCATGCCCTTCTCATGACAGATGGCAGGAGCGCCCGAGCAGCAAGCAGCAACACGTGAGGTCTCTGAAGGCCTGGGCTCTGCACAGGCATGCTGTCACTTCCACCCACATTCCATAGCCCAAAGCAAGCCACGTGGACAAGCCCGACATTGACAGGCGGGGATGTATGTGCTGCCTATTCTTGTGAGAGACACTAAACTTAAGAGGCAAAAGGGCTGGGCATCTACTTCGATTACAGGGAGAAGGCAAAGAATTTGAAACAATAATACAATACACATACATAAGCAAATGACTGGCACTGCTTGCCTCCCCAAAAAATATCCCAAGCAAAATAGCATTTTCTTTAAATGGACTATGTGCCCAATCCTAAGCTGATCACTGACCTAAGATGTGTGATGCTCTGCTTGGCTATGCTGGGGTCACGTTTCCAATTCTGGAGCCAGGGGTGTATCAACTCTACTCAAAATATCTGAGCCAAGTGAAAGGTAGGGGATGGGAGGAGGTCTCCTGGGAACGTACTCTTTCAAAAGCAAACACAATGGATTCTGGATGTCCAAAAACTAAGAGCTATCTACTACAGTCAGATAATACCCCCACTGTGGTATGTGACAATTTACTAAATTTATTATTTTCATGACAGGAGAAAAAATGAATTGTAATTTTGGTACCAGGGCTTAAACCCAGGAGCATTCAACCTCTGAGCTATACCCCCAGCCCTTTTTATTTCTTTTTATTTGAAAATAGGGCCTCACTAAATTGCTGAGGCTGGCCTTGAACCCATGATCCTCCTGCCTCAGCCTCCCAAGTACTGGGATTACAGATGTGTGCCACCATGCTTAGCTAAATTGTAATTTTGTAAAACTACCCGGGAAAAAGCAAAATTCTGCCATAGACCAAATGAGTGAAATTGGTTTGAAATTCTCAATAACAAAGGAAGAAAACAACACTTCAAAAATAGTTACTCAAAACAGTTATACATGTTACTATATGGATGTATCCTGTTTGTGTTTGGATTCATTCCTGCCCTCTTCCCTTCTGTGCTCATACTGGGAGTGAGAGCTAACCCTAACAGGCTGCATTTTATCAGTTCCCAGTCAGCTGGCTCTGGCCAGGCTCCATCGATTGAAAGCACTGATGGAAGATTGGAGGATGGGAATTTAGATACACTGATAAATTGGCTGCCCATAAGGTTGGTATGAACTGGAATACCACCACCACGAGAGAAGGATGTTGAAGTGAGATTAACTGAGGGCAAAGTACAGAGTAGGGGGCATATTCTCTTGCAATACAGTGTGGTCTGAATATTTGTGTCTCCCCATCAAAAAGTTCATATGCTGAAATCCTGACCCCCGAGGTAATGGTATTTGGGGGATGAGGCCTTTGGGATAAGCTACCCAGTTTATGACTTTAAAAAAAAAATAGCCTAAATAGACTAAGACAGGATGGGAGAGAATAGGGTTTTTCAAACCCAGAGCAACTGACATTTGGGTCCAGATAATTGCTAAGGGGGAGTACTGGGTACTCTGTAGAATGTTTAGCAGGACCCCTAGCCTCTACCCACTAGATGGCAGTAGCATCCTTAACCCCTGTGATAACAATCAAAAATGTCTCCAGACATTGCCAAATGTCCCCTGGGAAACAAAATCACCCTCAGTTATGACCTACTGGGATAGAAGGGGGGAAGAGAAAAGGGATAAACTCCTTTTCTTAGGTCCTTTTGGCATTCTTCCTTTCTCACTTGGCTTAACAGAATACAGAACTCTGGGAAATGCATTTTATCTGAAAGCCTGAGATTCAGGCAGGAGCTGGATGTAGGATCAAATGGCAAAGGATCTCACTAGCCAACAGTCTGCCAAGAAGTTAAGTTTTTGCTGAAGTCGATGAGAAACCATCAAGTTGGAAGGAGTAGGATCACATAATCAGATTTGCACTTTAGTAAAAGACCACACTAGCTGACATGGTGGGGCACGCTTGTAATCTCAGTACTTGGGAGGCTGAGCAGGAGGATTGCAGGTTTAAGGCCAGCCTCAGCAACTTAGTGAGTTAGTCTAGTTAACATAGAAAGTCCCTGTTTCAAAATAAAATAGGGCTTGGAGTGTAGCTTGGAGGTAGAATGTCCCTGGTTCAATCCCCAGCACTCCAAAAAAGAAAAAATTAGAGAGAAAGATACCATTCTTTAATAACACATATAATTTGTACTTTATTCTAGTGTACTTCTTATTTGTCTCCTTTAACTAGATTGTAAATTCCACGAATCATGCTTTACTCACTGCTGTCACTCCATTGCATCAAAACTCAGAGATATTTAGAAATAAAACACCAGCAATGCCAGCTTATGGCAGTCAATTTTATTAAAAGTAACAATAGCTACCATTTACTGAGTGCTTAATACTGGCATGTACTGTCAAATAGCTTTTGGAATAGTCATGCTTCATCTTCACACCAATCCTGTCTAGGTAGGAATCGCTACTGTCCACATTTTGTGACATAAGAAAACTGAGGTTTAAAGAGGTTTTAAAAATACGGGGTTTGGGGGTTTTTGTTTTGTTTTGTTGTTTTTTCTTCTTCTTTTGATTGAACCTCGCTGACAGGTTCCATCCCAGGCTTATAGCATTCCCACATACTTTCTCATCCTTCTCATGCTCACCTCTCACAAAGTTTCATTTAAAAGAGTCCAAGATATGTACACAATGGAATTTTACTCAGCCATAAAAAAGAACAAAATCATGTTATTTGCAGGGAAGTGGATGCAACTGGAAAACATTATGTTAAGTGAGATTAGTCAGTCACAAAGAGTAAAAAAGCATATGTTCTCCCTAATATGTGGAAGCTAGGGAGAAAGTGGGTCATAAGAGGGACTTTAGACAAAGAAGGAGAAACTTTAGATGAACAAAGAATGTGACTTAACTGAAGGTGATGGGAGGCGGGGAGGAAAACACCCTAATGCACATGATGTACTTTCACAAATATATCAAAGTCAATCACTAAACTGAACTTGAGAAGGAGGGAGGGTGAGGGAGTGGGGTGGGAATTGGGGAAGGGGTTAAATGAGAAATGTGTGCATATATGCCTTTATTAGCTTGTATCTAACAAAGATGTATGATTACAATGTACCAATTAATAAAAAAATTAAAAAATTTAAAAAATTAAAAGTAAAAAAAAAAATTGAAAATCAAGGAAAAAATAAATAAAAGAGTCCAAGACACATGATGTACTTTCACAAACATGTCAAAGTCAATCACTAAACTGAACTTGAGAAGGAGGGAGGAAGAGCGAGTGGGGTGGAATTGGGGAAGGGGTTAAATGAGAAATGTGTGCATATATACCTTTATTAGCTTGTACCTAACAAAGATGTATGATTACAATGTACCAATTAATAAAAAATTAAATTAAAATTAAAAAAAAATTGAAAATCAAGGAAAATAAATAAATAAATAAAAGAGTCCAAGACACATGATGTACTTTCACAAACATGTCAAAGTTGATCACTAAACTGAACTTGAGAAAGAGGGAGGGGAGAGGGAATGGGGCTGGAATTGGGGAAGGGTTAAATGAGAGATGTGTGCAAGTATGCCTTTACCAGCTTGTACCTAACAAAGATGTATGATTATAATGCACCAATAATAAAAAAAATTTAAAAAGAGTCCAAGACCCCAGAAAAATATTTCTCACTTTTGAGAGAGCCTGCATTCTGCTCAGAGCATGCATATCTTTGTCTTTCACTTTCTAATAAAACTCTTCCTCTTTTGAAAATCTGATACATCCTTACATTCTTTTCTGAGGTGAATCGAAGTCAGAGTGGAGGTCTCCTCTGCCTCTGGAGAGACCTCCTATGCAAGCTAGGCAAGCACTCTACCACTGAGCGAGATCCCCAGCTACTCTTTATCTTGCTCTTTGGATTTTTCTCAAAGTCACACAAAGATTCTTCCTAAAGAAGAAAAAAAATTCCATTACTGAACCATGTCTACCCACAATGCGTTTGACACCAAATGTGTGAGTATTCTTCTACATCAACAACCAATTCTGACAAAAACAAGATATCCTGCAGTTCAACTCAGTCCCGACACTTAATTCCTCAGAGTTAGCATGGATCCCACAGATGGAGGGCCCAGTCCCATAAGACTGCCCTCACTTTAGACACCAGTTACAAATCCCAGGTTAACACTTCTGACTGACCAGCTATAAGTCAGAGGTTCCCACACCCCCCTCCTTAGATTCAATACCTTGCTAGAGTAGCTCACAGAACTCAGGAGAACAGTTTACTACTACCACCATTTTATCATAAAGGATATGACTCAGGAACAGCCATGTGGAAGAGACACAGGACACAGGACAAGGGAGGAGGAACACCAAACTTCCACTCACCCTCTCCTGGCATACAGCCCTGCAAGCACCTCATTGTGTTCACCAGCCCAGGAGTCTTCCGAATCTCATTGTTTAGCAGTTTTTATGGAGATTCCATTACTTAGACATGATTTATTAAACTATTGACATTTGGTGATTAAACTCCATCTCCAGCCCTTCTCCCCTCCCCAGAGGGTGGGAGTTGGGGATATAAATCCCAATCCTTTAATCACATGGTTGGTCCTTCTGGCAACCAGCCCCATCCTGAAGCTAACCAAGGGCTCACCGAGAGTCACCATACTCACCTAAACTTAGGTACAATTAAAGAGGTTTGTTATAAATACCAAAAGGTGTTCAATTAACCTGGTCACTCAGGATTTTCCAAAGGCTTCTGGAAGTTCGGTGTCAGGAAGCAGGAGCTAGGTCCCAATATGTATTTCTTATAGTATTGCAATTAGTTCTCTATCTGGTAAGCATTATTGTTTACTATTACACAGTCTTAACCACTTGAATAAATCCAGACCTACAGGATTAAGCATCTGCCGCTGTCCGTAGTGCCCCCATCAGCTCCCATTTCCCACAACTCCTCCCACAGAGGGCATGTGATCTGGAGACAACAAACCAACCCCAGACCCCCTAAACTTGATCTGTCCTTTCAGGCGTTCAGAAATGACTTCTGTCTTAAATGACTTTTCTTCACCATCCCTCTTCCATCCCCTGGGCCTGCTTATCCCCACTTACTTTGCATTAATAACCCATATCTTTATAAGCAGTGGGTGCACAAGTCTTCATTTTACAATGGTGAAACTGAAGCTTAGAAAGGAATGGGGCTCCCTGCCCTTCTCCCTCAGATTAGTTAAGCTTAGTTATGGTCTTGGGGAGGGGGAGATTGCACAATTTCCACCTTCCTTCCTTTGCTCTTGCCCCTCTTTCACCTTGAACCTCTCACCCCACCCATGGAATCCAGGACTAACCTTTTGAGATAGGATAAAAGGAATAAAGATGGGTAGAAAAGAATCTAAAGGGAAGGGAAAAGAACCCATACCTGTAAATCTAAAAGCCCTATGATCAGACTTACTTTCCAGACCTGTTTTTTCCTCCAGGCCTGTCACTCCCAAATCTCTGAGAAATCTACAAATCTTAGAGTTACTGCAAATTCAACTTACTTGTAAAAATTGCTTCATTTTGATTAAAGCTTAAGTGCACTGTGAGCCTACACAATGCATGTTTAGATTAGATAAAGCACAGAGAGAGAGAGAGAGAGAGAGAGAGAGAGAGAGAGAGAGAGAGAGAGAAAGAGAGAGAGAGAGAGAGAGAGAGAGATTTTAAGAAACCTTTAATATAAGCACAGTCCAAACATTATCTAGACCAAAAAGACAATGCAAATCTCAAGGCTCTTGGAGAAAGATCAGAACACCATAAACATCTCACAATCCACGGTCAAAGAACTGAGTTCACCAGGCTGACCTCGCTCCCACACACCTACCCATGCCTGCCTCTCACAAATTCCATTTAAAAGAAGAGCCCCATCGGGCCTGGTGGCACATGCTTGTAATCCCAGTACTTGGGAGGCTGAGACTGGAGGATCAGGGTTCGCGGCCAGCCTCAGCTACCTAGTGAGGCACTCCGCAACTTAGTGAGACCCGGTTTCAAAATAAAGAATAAAAAACAGGGCTGGGGGTGTAGCTCAGAGGTAGAATGCCCCTGAGTTCAATCCCCAGTACCGCAAAAAAAATAAAAGAAGAGCCCCAGACCCCCAAAGCACTTCTCTCTCTTAAGATGGCCTGCATTCTGCTTTGAACAGATGTATCTTTGCCTTTCAGTTTCTAATAAAGCTCTTCCTCTTTGCTAAAACCTGGTGCATTTTTAAATTCTTTTCAGCGATGAATCCCATTTCTAATGTGAGAGTTTTTACTAGGTCTGAGTCGAGGTCTCCCCTGCCTCTGGGAAGGCCTCCTTAAACTGGTTTATGACATGCTAAAACCCAATAAAAATGCCACCTTCTCCTTCCCCATGAGATTTTCCCTGGTTCCTGGGTAAGCCCACAGAACTTTCTTCTGTACCCCTTTGACACCTCTCTCTAGGTAGTTACTGGATCTTAATCATCTTCATATCCTCTGCAGAGCTTAGAAAAAGAATCATGCATTTAGGCAATGGGGAACTCAATCTACTTACTACATTGTATCAAATAGGATCCAGCTAATGTTAGCTCCAACTCTCTCACTTTTCCATTGACAAGTTATTTTTAGAATTTCAGGATGGCTCTAGTATTTTAATGCAGAAAAAAAAAAACTGTTTTGCTTACTAAGCAAGCTCCTGTTTGGCTGACTTCAGGAGAAAGGCAGATTTAAGGCCATTACTTATAGAAGATGTTTTATTGTATTCATCAAAGAATAATGGGGAGAAGAATGTAGCAATAGAACAATGACAGGAGGAAATGAACTAATTCCTGCTTTGGGGGAAGTATACAACAGCTGTGCACCCAGCTGTAGGAGTGTTTTCAAAAAGCAAAACAAAACAAATGAATAAAAAGGATTAATTATGTGCACCAAAGCCAAAAGTGAGCACTTTTAAGAGAGATAAGGGAATATTTCATCACTATGGTTATCTCAGGCTCTCGATTTAGGGATGCTGTCTCAAGACCCCTGACTATGAAAGGAGAAAGGAATTCCTTGAGGGAATAGGTGACATGAAAATCATGAACTTGTCTGGATGCTCTTCTCTTCAAACTTCAAAGAAAACAAAATGAACAGAGAGGGCTATTATGAATAAATAACTATGCATCGTGATTTCTCCAGGGATTAAGAAAAGTACCATTTCTAATGTGAGAGTTTATGTTTCTGTAAATTACCACCCCGTTTCGAAGTTCAGTAGGATGTCTTTCATCACTTAAAGAAATATTTGTCAAATTCTGTTCCCAAAGAAAAGTCTGTTGCCATTATTTTCAGTTTATTGCCAAAATTGAACACAAGTCTTTAATAAAATATATGCAATATGGCAAAATGAAGTGAGCAAAACAAGGTTTCTCCTAGTTCAGATAGAAATAACAATTAATTTAGTTTGGCAAACAGGGCATGCCAGTCAGAATGTAGGATTCCCTGAAGCCTTGTACAATATAATGTAGCGAGAGTAATTCTGTCTATCCCCGTATTTACAATTGTGGAAGTTATATAATTACTGCATAAATATTCATTGCGATTCTTGAGTGTACAAATGAAATAAAGGAGAGGCACACATCGAATTTACATTACAAGGGGGACAAGGAACTCGGGCCTTCCCTGCGAGGCCTCTCACTGCACATCCCAGATCTCACAGAGGAGCGGGGTGAACTTGTGGTCATTCACCCTCCACGTCATCAGCATCTCGGCATGGTGATGGTTGAAGGTCCTCAGTTCAGTCAGGCGACCCAGGAGACAGGCAAAGTGCTGGGGGTTCTCGGGCTGGTGAATCTTGCACAGCTTTTGTAACAGGTCAAGCAGTGGTTCCTGAAGCTTCTCCACCGCCTCTCTATCCTTTATGTATTGTCTATCTGTTTGCGAGTTTAAAATAAAATGAAAAGGTGGAGAGGTGTTAATTTGGCAACATTATGGCGATGTTAACTTTTTTAAGTGGACGTTTACAAATGTACACTTAAAACGTGCAAATTCAGTGGTCAACTTAATGACTTTATACACATGGCTACATATATACCCATGTAATCACCAGTAGATCAAGATATGGAATATGGAGTGCTCTTCAAGGTAGACATAAGCATCTCTGCTGGCCAGTATATTCCCAGGAGTGGATTTGCTGGGTCATAGGGATTTACATGCATAACTTTAGGAGGTTCTGCTCAAATGTTTTTCTTTTTTTAATCATAATTTTGTGTGTGTGTGTGTGTGTGTGTACATGTATGTGGTGCTAGGGATTGAATCCAGGGGCATTCTACCTCCAAGATAAACCCTCAGCCCTTTTTATTTTTTATTTGGAACCAGAGTCTCACTAAGACCCTGCTGAGGCTGAGGCTCAGGCTGGCTTCAAACTTGTGATTCTCCTGTCTCAGCCTCCCAAGTACTGGGATTACAAGTGTACAGCACCATGCCTGGTCTTAATCATAATTTTTATTTTTTATTGGTGCATTGTAATCATATATCTTTGCTAGGTACAAGCTGATAAAGGCATACACACACACATTTCTCATTTAACCCTTCCCCAATTCCGGCCCCACTCCCTTCCCCTCCCTCCTTCTTAAGTTCAGTTTAGTGATTGACTTTGATATGTTTGTGAAAGTACATCATGTGCATTAGGGTGTTTCCCTCCCCCCTCCCCCCGTCCCCCAATCACCTTCAGTTAAGTCACCTTCTTTGCTCATCTAAGGTTTCTCCTTCATCTAGAGTCCCTCTTATGACCCATTTTCTCCCTAGCTTCCGCCTATTAGGGAGAGCATATGATTTTTTACTTTTTGTGACTGGCTAATCTCACTTAACGTTATGTTTTCCAGTTCCATCCATTCCCCTGCAAATGAAATGATTTTGTTCTTTTTTATGTGAGTAAAATTCCATTGTGTACATATCCTACAATTTTGTAATTTTTATGTCAAAAAAAACTAGCTTCTGCCTCAATATCATGTATAAAAATAGTTTAAGGCAAATATTATACTTATGCTTTACAAGTCATAACATGGCACTACTTGCTCCCAAATTATTAAATTTAAAAACAGATAAATTTTCTGTACAGAGGTATTCATTTCAACATTATTTAAAACAAGAACATTTATAATCTCCTGCTATACAAACATATGGTAACAACTGAGTATTTGATGGGACATCTATGCAATGGACTATGATACACATGTTACAACAAACTTTGACCAATGTAATTTTGAATGGCTTAGAAAAAGACTTTTGAAGAAACATAAACTTTAAAAAGGCATGGTATGCTCTCTATTATATTATAAAATATATAAATTCACTTATGTCCCTGCTTGAATGTCAACCACGTTGAAAAGCCTGCCCTGACCACTAATTAAATGCCATCCGTCTACCACTTTCTTTCCTTATATTCTCATCATGATTTTTTTGTAGTATTTGCCACCTCCTCAAAAGTATTTTAATTGTTTCTTTATTTATTATCTTCCTCACTCTACTAGATTGTGAGCTCTATGGGAACTGTATCCTATTATATCTCTGGTGTCTCAAACCGTGTTTTAGTATATAGAAGGTGTGATGTTCAAGATGCATTTATTGAATGCATGACAGTGATGCTTAGAAAAACAGACTAAGAAGTACACTAAAATGTTAACAATGGTTCAATGCATATAGCAGACTTACAGGCTATTTAACTTGTCCTTTTCATTTCTGTGTTTTCCAGATAAACATTATTACTATTATACTGAGAAAAAAAAAAACTCGAACGGTATTAAAAAATTAAATGTTATGCTGAAATTACCTGGAGAGAGGATAACAATTGCTGTGAGCAGAGCATACTCTTCTTGAGTCATTTTCAATTCCCCAATACTTTTATAAAAACTAAACATAGGCGTTATATAGTCATCAGATATACCTACACAGAAAGGTTGAGAAATCACAGTTATAGTAAAATTTTCAAGTGACTGAAAAACGTAGAGCTAGAAACACATTAAATATACACATACATGTTAATATTTACCTCCATATGCACATATTCAAATAATTACTGTGTAGTATGTGTCTCAGGCAAAGGCAGAGTTCATTGCAAAGACCAATTAACAAAATCCTCAAAATACAGCATAATCTATTACATGTCTTTGATTTCAGCAGTGTCTTTGTCGCAATCACTACTGTCTGATGATAAATGATAATGCTCTAGTATTGCCAAAAAGAATTTCATAGCCTCACCATTTTCTAGGTGGGGCTTGCTCAATATTTTTAATATTAATATCTATAACCAAGACATCTTAAGCAACTAACAAAAAAATCTTGTTCTTCAATCCAGAAGTATAAGCAGCTCCATTTAATAAATTGGTCAGGCCTCTTATTAAAGGGTTTTGACCCCCAGCTGAAGTAGCAAGCCTATTTACCTGTTGTCTACCAGGCATCTGTACTTGGCTGTTCTCTTCAAACTTGGTATGTTCAAAATCAAGGACATCATGTACAGAACCAAATTCTCCCAACTTCTCTGGTGTTTCCATTCTTGGTGACTGATATCCTTACCCACCCAGTTGCCCAACCTTGACAGCTAAAAGACTCAGATGTCTGGTCCTATGGCTTCCTCCTGTCCACAGGCTGTTCCCGCCCTTCTCCAGGGCTCCTGGCATTGCCTTTGTTTAAGCTCCCATCTCTTTTCATCTGAATTAGTGCAATGCCTTCTCACTGGTCTTCCTGTCTTTGGTCTGTTCCTCTTCAATCCATCCTCTATCCAGATGCCAGGAGGACCTTTCTAAAATGAAAACCATGCACTTTCTCCCCACTTTCACCTTCCAAAATCCTTCATACATTTTTGGCATAAAGTTTTAACTTTCTTTCATTTTACATGGGAATCTTTTTTATAAGAACCTGGGACCCATCCTCTAGTAACAGTAGGAGTCCCTATTTATTGACTGCTCATTATGAATTAGGCACTGTTCTAAGTACTTCCTATGCTATAATTTGCTTTAATCTTTCTAAGATTCTGTAAGGTAGATACAGAGAGACATATCACTTGCCTAAAGACACACAGCGGATCAGAAGTGGGACCAGGATTCAAACCAAAGCTCACGGGCTTTGGCTCAGCTGCCACTACTTTTCTATCAGGTGACTTTGTTCCCAACCACATTCAGTCGCTTGTGGTTCCCTAAACCATTCAATTTGCCCAGTTTCTGTACATGCTCTTCTCTCTACTTGGAATATCCTCCTTTTCTTTTATTTAACTTATTCCTCTTCATAATTTAAGACTTTTTTGAGCCACTTCTCCTACTTATTCAACAAATATTACTTTGGTGCCTGCTATATACATGGCTCCACTCCAGAAGAGCCTTTGGCTGGAAATCAAGGAAGCAGAAAATGTGGATGAGTGAAGATGAAGATGGGTTTCCCAGGATTAGCCCAGATGAGAACAGACTGCTCGGTTCCTTCTCAAGCCAGATCTAGTGCCAAGGAGCTTTGGCTTAACCAAACCAGAACAAAATTTGATTCCACATGCCAAACACTACAATTATCATCAAATGGCATACTTTACAGAAAGTAAATTCATCAGAAAGCCTAAATCCTTGCCTTCAGAAGAGCAGAATATCTTCCCAAATTGAATCCTCAGCCTTTCTCTCTCTAGTTAATGTACCACCCTCTCTGCACCCCTTGACTTTCAATCCTTTAGTTGACCCCAGTGGCATCTAGTAACAACAAAGTTCTTGTTGAGCAACTTGGGGATTACATCATGTGGAACAGTGCCCTTTAGCCAGCGGTCACAGACTGAACTGAAACCTCATGCCCAAATGAAACATAACTTAAAATGCAAAGGATTAGGGTACAGGAGTCTGGAAATACCAGTCCTGGCTTCCAAAAAACACAGTGGTTAAGAGGTTGTGAGCCAGCTTTCAGTTTGAAATCTGACTCCATGATTTGGCCTTGGGCACATCACTTAATCTTTTTAAGCCTTAGTTTTCTTATCTGTAAAATGTGAATTACATAATTATGTTATTATATAAAATAATAGAGAGAGAGTGCTTAGCACAATCAATGCCTGGCTCATAGTAAGCTCTCAATAAATGTCAGAGCAAACAATCATAATACCTATCAATATTATTCAGATGAACTGAAGTAACACAGCGGTTCATTTTAATCTTAATCTCAGTTCATTTTAATCTTAGACTAAATCTGTATTTTTCTGTCTTTACAAAGTTATCTTGGGCCGGGCGTGGTGGCGCACGCTTGTAATCCCAGCATTCAGGAGGCTGAGACCAGAGGATCGGGGTTCGCGACCAGCCTCAGCTACCTAGTGAGGCACTCTGCAACTTGGTGAGACTCGGTTTCAAACTAAAGAATAAAAAATAGGGCTGGGGGTGTAGCTCAGAGGTAGAATTCCCCTGAGTTCAATCCCCAGTACTGCAAAAAAAAAAACAAAACCAAAGTTATCTTGGTTTATTTTTAAATCATTCTGCATATTACTAGGGATGAGTACAAATTGGCTGCTCAATGATTTGCCCCAGTAGTGTTCTAGGCAAATGATTAACATTTTCTTAGCAAGGCTTTTCTTTTTTATCTTCAAAAAATGGCAGTGCTCAGTCACAGAATGTGAAGGGTCATATGTTTTCTCTCATATGTGGAAGCTAGGGAGTAATTGGGACACAAGATGGACTTTAGATAATGGCAGAGAAATCCCAGTGGAGCGATGGAAGGGGTCTACAGGGAGGTTGTGGTGGTGTGTGGGGAGAGTATCATTGAAGGAAAGACTTCCAGTGAAGTTATGTACATATGTGAAATCACCAATGCCAATCTCAATGCCATGTGTGGGGAAGGGCAGGAGCCGGGGGAAGCTCATCAAGTGCTGTGTGCAGGTATGCCCCTATCACTCTGAGCTATGTTAAGATGCCAGACCACAATGCACCAATGAAAGTATATTAAAAAATGGCAGTGGTTATGCTTTCCTCTGCATTCAGGAACTGCACCCATCAATTGTGGTTCCTTAAAATAATAATTCAGAGCTACGCTGTAACTTGAAATAATACACGAGATTTGGAGATGATATTCAAAGCAGCTGATTTGAAAATGTTCAATTTTTAGAAATCATTTGTGTATATGTGGGGGTAACTGGGGATTGAACCCAGGGACATTCTACATACAAATTATGCCCCCAACCCTTTTTATTTTTATTTTGAAACAGGGTCTTGCTAGGTTGCTAAGATTCTTGCTATGCTGCTAGAGTTGATCTCAAATCTGCAACCCTCCTGTCTTAGTCTCCCCGATACTGGGATTATAGGTATGCACCACCACACCCAGCTTAGAAATAATTTTTTATTACTTGATTTCCTAGTTTATTTGTCTTTCTAAATCCCCCACTAATCCTCCAAAGAATTACCTCTATTAGGTATCTAATTATAGTTGATTTGGAAAAATTAGGTTAAAATATTTATGATGATCATTTCATCTTATGCATGTTGTAAAAATCAAGAATAAACATAGAAAATATGTAGAAAACCATTAATAGAAGATTTTTTTAATCAATAGTTTACCTACAGGATAGATCAACTATAAAGCTGTTTTGGAAATTAGAGTCAACAAATCATAATTAACTATACCAGCATACACAAAGGAAATGTTTTCAAGTGTTTGCAAACCAGGAATTTCTAAATGAGAAGTATAAAGACCACTTCACCCTGAAGAAGACAGACTCTTCCTGTTTTCCTTCTTCTTCCTAAACACTTGCTTAAAACTTGCTTGTCTTTGTTCTTACAACCAATTAGCCTGCGTTTTGGTCACAAGAGGGGGCTGTTTTCTAACTCAACTACATGGAAACGGTTGAAATTGTAAACTAAAACCAAAAAGGAAAAAAAAGAAAAAAAATTTGTTTCTTAATTTTCTTTTTAAAAAGAGACTTGTGTTTGATGAATTAATTATTCAATGATCAGAAATAGTTTCTGAGAGATTAACCATTTGATATTATTAACTGTCCTGCTTTGAAATCTAAGTGTCTCTTATTTTCTAATTAACTTCCTAGTCTTAATTAGGAATAAAAATGAAACAGAAGTTTATTTGTATTGAGTGTGTATTATATACAAGGATGCATATTATACAAGATACAATTTCCTGTATTTTAAGTACTTCTATATGATTTACTATAACTGAAGATCTCAAGATAGACTGATCATTTTATTTTAATTGATGTTGTTGTAATTTGAAGTTTTTCTAGCAATGACACCATCCCATAGCACCAAGGTTAAGCCCCCAACATGACATACAAAGTTATCCCTGCCTTCTGTCTACCTTGCAAACTAAATTCGCTACCCCCAAAATTTTCCCTGTGAACTAACTCCTCTAGTTTTCTAAAGTTGATTCAGTTTGTCTCCTACACAATGGATCTACCTTCCCTCACCCTGCCTCGTGGCCATATTGATGGTGGAAGCAGAGTCCAGCTCCAGCCACGGTTGGTCTCATTTCCCATAACAGAAGTTGATGTACTCAAAAATAGCAGTCAATTCTGCTAATGGGATTAAAGGGGAGTCTACTGGGAAGCTCTTAAGAGAAGTGTCCACACTCAGGACTCAAAAAGAGAACATCTGTCCTCTTTCCCCTTTGACCATTGTTGTGCTTGGACGTGATGCCTGGGACTGCTGCGGCCCATAGAGGGCCAGGAGGAGAACTTGCCTGAAAGTAAAGCCAACAGCCAAGGGTGGCAGAGCAAAAAGAAGAAAGAGCTCCGTATCTAGCAGTGTGCTTAGCCTCTGAATTAACCCATCCTGCTGCCACCCTTCCTCTGGGTTTCTCATTTAAGTTAACACATTTCATTATTTTTTAAGGCCATGTTCAATTAGATTCTGTTATGATCAACCAAGAGTATTCTAATTAACAACTTCCCTAACAAATGGGATATACTTTTTATGTTTTCATCTTTTTACCCTGAAACATAATGCAGGATCCTGTCCTATTCCAAGGTCAAGTTCAAATTTTTTTTTCTCTTTGGGGTTTTCTCCTGTCACTACAAAGAAGAATTAATTGTTTTCCTCCATGTTCAATTCTGCCATACCTATCACAATTCTCATCTCTCCTTCCCACTGGAATGTGAAAGACCACGTAAATGTTCTGAGAACAGGAAACAATTGCTGTACTCCCGTGCCTGGCATGCCACCTGGTCCATAAAGGCTGCTCTATAGGTGTTTCCTATTCATTTCTGTATTTCTAGTACTTAGCATCCTACTAGAGACATGGTAAAAGATTAGTAAATGTTGTTAAATTGGGCAGTATTATGTTTTGCTAGTTCCTCGAGGTGAAAATGACATGGTTGTGAGATGTGATGGGGGTGAGAGATGCCATTAAGACAGTGAATACAAAGCCAGGCATGGTGGCGCACGCTTGTAATCCCAGCATTTGGGAGGCTGAGACCGGAGGATCCGGGTTCGCGGCCAGCCTCAGTTACCTAGTGAGGTACTCTGCAACTTAGTGAGACCCTGTTTCAAAATAAAGAATAAAAAATAGGGCTGGGGGTGTAGCTCGGAGGTAGAGTGCCCCTGAGTTCAGTCCCCAGTACCACAAAAAAAAAAAAAAAAAAAACAGTGAATACATTCTTGCAGTGCTGAGACATGTTTCAACTGCTATATTCCTATATTCTACCCAGTGAGACATCTGTGCCATAGTCTTGGCCCTAAGAGAAAAAAAGCTGCCATCAAATTAGCAGTAATAATAAAAAAACCTACTTGCAATACAAAATATTTCATTTAAAATGCTTAATAAATAGTATACTTCATGTTAGTCCTAGTAGCTAAAAACTATCTGGTACAATTGAGTCTCACTAGTACTTAGGCATCGCTAGGGTTTAGACCATCACATTCCAGATTCATCTCAACCAATTTCACCAATATTTGGAGATCTGCTGCGTGCCAGGCACTGTGATAGTACTGGGAATACAAGGTTCTTGAGTAGTTAACAGATTCATGGAAGATACATTAATAAATACACAATGTCCAAATCTGGACAAGTACAAAGGACTTGGGAAAGACAGCTGAGGAACTATGGGTTCTGCCCAGGGGCAATGGAATAACCAGCTCTTGTATTCCTTTAGTACTTCCTGTTTGTTTGAAAGAACATTTCTTCCTATAATTGAACCCCAAATCATCCATGGCAAAATTATCATGTGACCATATTGAAAGGCAAAATGAGAGGTGATAGGAATTCTAAACCTTAACTTAAGCATTCACCTTTCTTATAAATATCTGCTATTTGTTTCTTTGTATTTCCAACCCTTCATTGAAGGACAGTATTTGAACTGATCAGCTTACTTCTGCTTCTTTTGGAAAATTATTGTTATTATTGTTTTTATTTTGTTCATGTGGCAAAGCCCAAAGCAAATAAAATCCTATATATATATAATCATAATATATATATATAATCATAATATATATGAAATCATTATATATATATTTACATATATATATATATAATCATAATATATATATTTAAAGAACAAAAATTGCCATAGAATACTTTACTGCATATAGTATACTTTAGTATGGTACTACTATCTAGCTACAACTTCATCATTCTAAGAAGAATGTCTTCTTTCTCTGACATCATCCTGTATTTTACCAATTACTTAAACCAATTTGACCTTCCTAGCTGCTACTCATACTTATTTGGGTCTTGATATTCCCTACTAACCAAAAGTGGAGCAAATATTAGACCTTGGGGAATGAAAGGTACAATATATACAAGAGTGCTGGGCATTCAGTTAGAACACCTGCATTTATTTCCTCTGCTGATGAGCTGTGATAGCCTTGGTCAGGTCAGAGAGCCTCTCTAAGCCCATTTCCCAGTCTATAAAATAGGAACCAGATATGTACGAATAGGAGCCATTGGGAGCACTAACAAGCTGATGTGTATAAAATCAAGACAGTCCCAAATCTCAAGATATATTGCCATCTTAAGACTCACATATCTATTGTGGGGACAAAAAGGGGGAAAACTGTATAAACTTGGGAGTTATTTGCATTTGAGAGAAATAGAACACATTGCTTTGGTCTGTGAGAGGTTATTGATAATTTCCTTGCTGTTAAAATATAAATTCATTCAGTGTTAGTAAGCTTGCTTCAGTTCTATCATGTTTTATGGTATGATATGATTATTTCTATTTTTATTAAAAATTCTAGCTTAAAAACCTAGTTTGCATAATAATGCTACATTAGGAATAAAATCATTGATGCACTGGAATTGTATAGAAACAACCACAGATTGTGTCCGATATATGTCCTGAAGCCCCAATTAACATAAATAAAAATTGTAGCTCTCATTAAGTAAAAGCATCTCAAGAGATGGTATCTTTGTGTATGTAATTGGGATTTAATAATAGAAAACAAAAGAGTATGACTTTTAAGAAGAAAAGAAATTTTGTATTTTATTCTTCAAAGAGTTCTATAGTCATAAACAGGGTAACTTTGAGAGGTTATGTTATTCTAGGATTAAATGTACAATAGCAATAAGAATGTGTTACATTAGCATAAGAATAAAAAGCTATTAAGGTCATCTTACAAGATCAGGTTTTTATGTGGAATGTGGAAGAGACAATGTTCTGAAAATCCACGGGGAGAAGCAAGTTCATAAATATTAATAAATGGAAGAAATATCATTATAGATAATGAAATATGAAGCAGCATGTGAGTTTGGATGGTTTTTATTGTCACAATATGTGGTTGATATTTGGGAAAAGTATCTTATGATGAACTAGAGACATGCTGTGTTAGTCTGCTTTTCATCACTGTGATCAAAATATCTGACACAAACAACTTAGAGGAGGGAAGATTTATTTCAGAAGTTTCAGTGCATGGTCAGCTGGATCCTAGAAACATCATGACCGAAGGGATGGTAAAGTAAAGCTGGTCAGCTCATGATGAGAGAGAGAGACAGACAGACAGACAGACAGACAGACAGACAGAGACAGAGACAGTCAGAGAGGGGTAAGGCAGGGCAGGGACAAGATATATTCCCCAATGTCAAACCCCACAGTGACCTACTTCCTCCAACTATGTCTACAGTTTCCACCTCCTCCCAGTAGTCCATTCAAATTATTAATTCATCAAATGGATTAATCCACTGGTAAGATCAGAGCCCTCATGATCCAGTCACATCCCCCAAACCCCACCTCTGAACGTTGCTGCACTGGGGACCTAATCTTCAACACTTGAGCTTTTGAGGGTCATTCTAGACCTAAACCATAACGCACGCATACTTATTTTCATAAGACTGTACTCTGGCAAACTTTATTCTTCAACTTTTCTGAAACCCAAAGAATCACAAGTTCTAAAACTTATGACATGACAAGCAAGGGTTTTTATTTTAATGAGCATATGTTTTTAATCTGCAGAGTCTCATCATTTCTCACTTGGATATTACGTTAGCCTCTTTATAGGTCTCCCTACTTGTAATCTTGGTCTCTTCAAATCTTCATTCACATCACTGCTAGAAAGAGCTTTCTGTAGTACAGCTATGGTCATATCATATTTGCTCAGAATATTACAAAGGCTCTCCATTGTATGAGAGAAACTAAATTAAACTACTTTTGTGGCATTCGATGTCCTTAGTAATCTGAAACTTGCTGCATTTTCAGCTTCATAAACATTATTTTCTAAAATATCAAAGCAGTTGTGAGTCCTGCACGTGGGTATTCTCATATTTTGCCACATCTTTGCATTTGCTATTTCTATATTATTATACCATAATGATTCTCTCTCTGTTCAGAATGCCTTACTCAGACTTTACTGGATTGACAAGTCCCCAATTGTCCTTTGTGATGCAATTGTCAATTATTTTGAGCCTATTCTGACTCACCAAGTAGACTCACTGAGGGAGGCAGGCACATCTTTGTGTTCCAATCTCGCTTTGCGTATATTCCCTTCACCCTTGAGTGTGTATGTATGTGGGGGGAGGGGTTTACTGGAAATTGAATCCAGGGGCATTCTATCTCTGAGCTATAACCCCAGCCCTTTTATTTATTTTTACCTTTTTTTTTTTTTTTTTTTTTTTTTTTTTTTTTTTTTTTTTTTTTTTTTTTTTTTTTTTTTTTTTTTTTTTTTTTTTTTTTTTTTTTTTTTTTTTTTTTTTGCGGTACTGGGGATTGAACTCAGGGGCATTCTACCTCCGAGCTACACCCCCCGCCCTATTTTTTATTCTTTATTTTGAAACCGGGTCTCACTAAGTTGCGGAGTGCCTCACTAGTTAGCTGAGGCTGGCCGCGAACCCGGATCCTCCGGTCTCAGCCTCCCAAAT